>OZ030005.1:89652052-89779552 GCA_964023405.1 Apodemus agrarius | reverse complement strand
AAAAAGAAACCTATAGTGTTTTTAAAAAGACTGGGCAGTGGTGGCACACGCCTTTAATCCCAGCACTTGGGAGGCAGAGGCAGGTGGATTTTTGAGTTTGAGGCCAGTCTGCTCTACAGAGTAAGTTCCAGGACAGCCAGGGATACACAGAGAAACCCTGTCTCAGAAAACCAAACAAACAAACAAAAAGTTTTAAAAAAGAAATTTTCCCACAATGGAATCTCGATTGAATATCTCAGGGATGTGAAAGTTATTCAGCTTCAGGGTATTCAAAGAAGAACATGTCAGGTTCTCTCCTGCAAGGCTGGCCCTCTCAGAGGGAAAGCTACACATTAAAGAAGTCTAAAATGAATATAAATGTGTGGAAAGTATCTTGAATGACTTTCCTCTTTAACCTAGTCTGGCTGCCTTGTGAGTTTCTGCAGTTAATAATGGCCATGTTATTCTTATTCAAGCTTGCATTCACATCTGCAAGATTACAGAAAGCAGATTCTGTAGTCCAGTAAGACTTGAGAGAGCTATGGCAGGATGGCTGTCAAATCATATGTTTGACTTATTAAAAAAAAAAAAAAGAATGACTTGTCATAGCTAGTTTTATGTCAACTTCAGATTTCAATGTTGATTTAGGGTTTTTATTGTTGTGAGGAGATACCACGACCATGGCAACTCCTGTAAAAGAAAGCAGTTAGCTGGGCAGTGGTGGTGCACGCCTTTAATCCCAGCACTTGGGAGGCAGAGGCAGGCGGATTTCTGAGTTCGAGGCCTGCCTGGTCTACAGAGTGAGTTCCAGGACAGCCAGGACTACACAGAGAAACCCAGTCTCGAATAAAACAATAAAACAACAACAACAACAACAAAAAGCATTTAACTGGGACTTGCTCACAGTTCAGAGGCTTGGTCCATTGTCGCATGGTAGGAAGCATGGTGGGACAAAGGCAGCCATGGTGCTGGAGAGGTAGCTGAGAGTTCTACATCAGGATCAGAGGATCAGCAGACAGCAGGAAGAGAATGCCTCACTGGGCCTGGCTTTGAGCACCTGAAACCTCAAAGCCTGCTCTGAGTGGCACATTTCATCCAACAGTGCCACACCTACTTCAACAAGGCCTTCCTAATAGTGCCACTCTCTGAGCCTCTGGGCCATTTTATTTCAAACTACCACAAATGTGGTCTACTGTCCAGTCACCTAATGAAAGACTAGTATAGGAGTTGTTTTGAACTTATCTTATAGATAGAGCTAACATCCAAAGATATTTGACTATTAAATAAATAAAATTGCCCTTGACCCTCTGAGTGGGCCTCCTCCAATCAGGTAAAAGGCCTAAAACAGAACTACTATTTTCTTGATGAAAAAGAAATAGTATTTGATGCTACAACCTCTCCTGCCCCAGACATTACAACCAACCAGCATTTTCTATCTATTTTGGATTTGCCAATCCCTACTATTATGTGAGCCACTTCCTGGAAATAAATCTTTTAAAATAGCAAAGCAAGGGTTGCGGTGGAGGCACACCCTTGCAATCTAAGCACTAGAGAAGTGGAGGCAGGAGAAGCAGAGGCGCAAGGCCACCCTTGGCTACACAGTAACTTGGAAGCCAGCCTGAGCTACTTAAAAAAATATCTTGCTGGACGGTGGTGGTGCACACCTTTAATCCCAGCACTCGGGAGGCAGAGACAGGCAGAGTTTGAAGCCAGCCTGGTCTACAGAGTGAGTTCCAGGACAGCCAGGGCTACACAGAGAAACCCTGTCTCAACAAAAAACAAAACAAAAAACAAAACAAAAAAATATCTTGACTGGTCTTGATGGTGCATGCCTTTAATTCCAACATTCAGGAGGCAAAGGCAGGTGGATCTCTGAGTTTAAGACCAGTCTGGTCTACACAGCCAATTCCAGAACAGCAAGGACTACACAGAGGAACCCTGTTTTGAAACAATCATCAATCAATAAAATGAACCTGCTATGTATGTAATCTCCTACTTCTGTTTTTTTCTGTAGAATTCTGACCATTACAAACCACTATTAGCTGTATTTACCTTGGTCTATATGCTGTTGCTATAATGGAATTCATGAGATTGGGTAATTAATAAAGAATTTTACTTGAGGGCTGGTGAGATAACTCAGTGGGCAAGCCTGATGACCTGAGTTCTGGTCCCCAGAACCCACATGGTGAAAGACACCCAACTCCCACAAGTTGTCCTCTGACCTCTGCGTGTGTGGTTATCAACTGCCCAGTTTCTAGTGAGGACACCAGGATGCCATGTCTATGGTGGAAACGCAGCACTGGAATCTAGTTTGTGCCAAAAGGGAAAGAAGAAGCTGACATACTTTATAGTAACCTACACTAGTGAAAACTTACCAGTCTCATGACAAAGACGTTAATCCCCCTTTAAAAGATTCTATTTATTTATTTATTGATTGATTGATTGATTGATTGATTGACTTGGTTTGGGAGGTGATAGTTTGAGACAACTCTGAGGAGTTGATTCTCTTCTGACCATATAGGTCCTAGAAATAGAACCCGGGTCAGCAGCTTGGAGGTAAGTGCCTTGACTCACAGGGCCATCTCGCCGACCCCGTTTATCATTCCCATGATGTGAATGAGGGGGTTGGTGCCATGGCACATATGAGGAGGGCAGAACAACTGGAGGACTCAGTTCTTTCTCCGTGGATTCTGGGTATCAAACTCAGGTCCACACACTTGGATTGCTGCTGCTGGTGTGTGTGTGTGTGTGTGTGTGTGTGTGTGTGTGTGTATGTGTGTCTCACCTGGCCATCAGGGCTGCCGGTCATCTGCATGTCTCAAAGGCCTTCAGTCACCAGTGCTTTTTCATTGACATCTAAGTTTCTCATCAAAACCATAACAACTCTAGAATAGCCACTTTATACTTTGTCAAAAGTCTTTTTATTGAGATTATATAAACTGACTCATACTTTCATTAAATTCTGAATCACAAATCTGACAATATTCAGAGTGTTTAAGCTTTTTGGGTTCTTTTAAATGTCTTATATTTTGTTGAAAACTGGACATTTTAGGTAATCACGAAAAACTGAGCAAGTTTTGAAAATTTTAAGTTTTCAAACATTTGCTTGTTCTAAATGACTTAACCTGCTTTGTGTTGCTATAATAGAATACCCGAAGCTAGGCATTATATACTTAATGGAAATGTATTTCCTACAATTTGGGAAGGTGTGAAGATCAAGAGCCAGCTCTGGAAAGAACTTCCTTGCCCCATGCATCATGCTGTGGTGGCAACCATAGTATGGTAGAAGAGCTAAGGGCAGCAAGAAAGGGGTCTGGGGCTGAGGACGGCTCAGTGGTGGATAACAGCTGCTGTTCTAGAAGACCTGAGTTCGGTTCCCAGCACTCACATAGGACCACTCAACTGCCCAGAACTCCAGCTACAGGGGACCGAACAGCGTCATCTGGCCTCCATAGGCCTCTCCACACTCGTGCAAACATCCTCATAAGCACATACATGTACACACAAGTAAGATTTTAAAAATCAAAAGAGGGTCAAACTCTTCCTTTTGTAAGGGACCTACTCCAATGGCAACAAACTCCCTCTTGCAAAAGTGGAACAAAACTATAATGTTGTTATGTGATGTTTTTATTTATTTGCAAGTTTTTATGATAGGGTTTATTTTTAAAATAAGTAAGTAAAAATGGTAACACATAAGGGCAGAGCTCTCATTAAAAACACTCTTGCCAGTTCGTTGTCCCACCTCTTATCCACCAGGAGGATCACTAGTTAGAGACCACCCTGAGCTACATGATAAGTTACTGTCTCAAAAGAAACAAAAACGGGAAGAGTGATTGCCTCGCCTGAAGAAAGTCCGGGGTTTGATCCCCAGCACTGCAGAATATTACTGGATTTGGTCATGCAAGCCTATAGTACAAGTACTTAGGAGGTAGAGAGACAGGAGGATCAAAATTCAAGATCATACTCAGCTTTGTAATAAGTTCAAGCCCATTGAGATTCATTAGACCCTGACTCAAACAAGCCTGGTGTGGTGGTGCACGCTTTTAATCCCACCCTTTGGGAGACAAAAGCAAATAGATTTCTGTGAGTTCCAGGCCAGCCTGGCCCACATAAGTGTTCCAAGACTGCCAGGGCTACATAATAGAGAAACCCTGTCTCAAAAAGAGAAACAAATAAGAACCCTCTTAAAACTGTTACAGTTAAGTAGCCACACAAATTTGGAGGGCATTCAAACCGCAATACTAATGCTCTTGTTTCTGATTCCCGTAGGTAGGTGGCCACTGAAATGCTTTTCTATCCCTTAGCTTTGTTTCGTCTTGGAGACATTCAGCCATTGTTCCACACAATGGTTTTCTGAATTTTTCCTCTATGTCTACGCAGATTAGTATTCAGCCACAAATTAATCCAATAAGTCATATACTTTGAGCCAACAAGAGTTCTGTGTTCTACTAATGGATCCATGTGTGCACTGAAGAGTAAGCTGAAAGTCCCACTTGTTTGTACTGGTTTTTATGACTGCCTACCCTCTTATGCCTCTTTGTGTGATTAGGCATTGTTAGCATATAATGTTCAGGTGGATTCACCTTTCCAGGTCTTTGCAGCATGAGCTCATGGGTTCTGGTCTACTTGGGATACATGGAGAGTTTATAAAGGCCTCATCATGACTGTGTCACTCTTGAGAATTTCTTTTCATCTTTTGTGTGTGTGATGTACATATTAGTGCATGCTCCTGTACACATCAGGGAGCGTGTGTGGACACATACGCATGTGAGTGTGGATGTCACCAATTGCTTTCTACCTTATTTTTTGAGAAAGGGTCTTTCACTGAATCTAGAGCTTGAGGATTCAGCTAAATTAGCTATCCAGCAAGTTCTAGGGATCCTCCTGTCTCAGCTTTCTAAGCATGGGGATTACAGGTGTGTGCAGCCATGCCGTTTTAGTTTTTTTTTTTTCTTTTTACACGAGTGATAATGATCTAATTCTGATCCTCTAGTTTGTACATTGTCTTAGTTAGGGTTTCATTGCTGTGAACAGACACCATGACCTAGGCAGCTCTTATAAAGAGCTGTAATTGGGGCTGGCTTACAGGTTCAGAGGTTCAGTCCATTATCATGATGGGGGAAGCAGGGCAGTGTGCAGGCAGACATGGTACTGGAGGAGCCAAGAGTTCCACATCTCGATCCCAACGCAGCCAGGAGGAGACTGTTCTGCAGGCAGCCAGGAGGAGGGTCTCTTTCACACCGAGTGGAGCTTAAGCATTAAGAGACCTCAGAGCCCACCCCCACAGTGACATACTTCCTTTTACAAGGCCACACACCTCCTAATGGTGCCACTCCTCCTAATAGTACCACTCCTCCTTATAGTGCCACTTCCCATGGGCCAAGCATTCAAACCACATGAGTCTATGGATCTATTCAAACCGCCACACACATCAACTACCTTACTGACGGAGCCGTCCAACCATCTCTCCCACTTGGAGAGTTTCAGTCCTAGTTCACCAGTCAGTTGCTTACTCTGTAGTAGCAGGAAGTCTATTTGCTTTTATACTCCTACACAGTTGAACTTAGGTGCCTACAGAATCTGCATAGAGACTTGAGATTCAGCGCTGTGCATAAATAAGCAGTTTATGGTAGGTCTTTAATTCTAGAGTGACAAATAATTGTTTCAAGAGCAGGGTGTTGGGCTTTTCTTTCATTTGTTTTTTAAACTTACTCATGAATGTGTGTCTATGTGAGTGTGTGTCACCTGTGTGGATGCCTCTGGAGGCTGATGAGGACACTGGATCCCTAGAACTGGAGTTACAGCAATTATGAGCTGCTCACCATGGGTACTAAGGACCAAATTAGGTCAAATAAAAGAACAGTGAGAATTCCTATGTGCTGAGCTATATCTACAGCTTGGGTTTTTTGTTTTGTTTTGTTTTTCACTTTCTATTTATGTATTTTTCTTTTTATTTGTGTGTGTGTTGAGAGAGAGAGAGACAGAGACAGAGACAGAGACAAAGACATAGAGATAGAGAATGTTTGTCAGTTCTCTTCTCCTGCCATGTGGGCTTCAGGGATTGGAGTTGTTGGGCTTGGTACCAGGTAGCCTCTTGCTGGCCAAATAATTACATTTTAATAGGATTTGTTTGCTGTATTTATATTGAGGTAGGCCACGCCATCTCTTTGTTCCATCATACTGAAATAAAGTTTCACTTCCAAACTTTATCTCTAATAAAATATCCTGAGGATTACCTCTAGAGTCTTGGAAATAACTTGTCATATGTGCTTTCTGTGCTTGCATGATTCAGGTCCCAAGAACAATATGTTTAGGGAAGTAATGGGTAAAGGCCTGGATAACAGGGTAAGGCTCCTGTGAGAGAAGGGTACCCCTCACGCTGTGGAGAGTCGGGGCTTCCTGTCTCTGAATTTTGGAGCAGTTTCAGCTTTCCTTGGTGGCTGACTTGGCACCTTTTCTCTTTTAATTTCAGATTTCAGCTCAGTTACTTATGGCTTCCCCTAAAATTGCTTCTCTCTCTTGGGGACAAATGAAAGTGCAAGACTCTACCTATAAGGATTGCAAAGTATGGCCAGGAGGCAGTCGGGCTTGGGACTGGAGAGAAACAGGAACTGAGGTAAGACTCTAGTGACTAGATTGGCTGACACTGCAGGCAGCTGACCAAGTAGCTCCCAACATCCTAGGCAGCCAAGTCACTGTCTCCCTCTCCCATGCTAAGTGTGTGTATCACTATTAGACTTACTCCTTTGGCGCGCACAGTGTAAGGCTGAAGAGATGGCTCAACAGCTAAGAGTGCTGGCTACTCTTCTAGAGGACCCGGATGTGGTCCCCAGCTCACAGGGCAGCTCACTCTCATCTGTAACTTCAGTTTCTGAGGCTAATGCTCTCTGGCCTCCTCCAGCATCAGGCATGTACATGGCACAGTAGGCATACATGTAAGCAAGACAGCTAGCTGTACACACAAGATAAACCACACATGCCATATAACAGAACCATGGAGCTGAAGAGGTGACTCAGCAGTTGAGAGCACTGGCTGCTCTTCCAGAACACTTGGGTTCAATTCCCAGCTCCCACATGGCAGCGAACGACTGACTGTAACTCCAGTTCCAGGGGATCTGACACCCTCCCACATACATACAAGCAGGCAGAACATAAACGTACATAAAAATAAATCACTTAAAATATATACAATGGGCCCAAGATTCAATTCATATTCATACGTTTGTACAGTTTCTATTAATCCCAGGATATATTTCTTACCCCCAGAAGCACCCCACGACCATGGGTGTTTCCCCATTTTTCCGCCTCCAGCTCCTGGCAAAACTGATGCTTTATTAAACTCCACACTTTTATTACTTCTTTTCTTTTGTTTGTTTGTTTGGTTGATTTTTGGTTTTTGTTTTTTCAAGATAGGGTTTCTCTGTGTAGCCCTGGCTGTCCTGAAGCTTTGTAAACCAGGCTAGCCTCAAACTCACAGAGATCACCTGCTTCTGCCTCCCAAACTCTGGGATCAAAGGCATACACCACCTCTTGGTTAAATTCCTTATTTAAATAAATGTCATATTTTGAAAAAAATCACAGAATTTAACAAGTTTTTGGTTTTTTCTTCTTAATCTTCTATTATATATTACATCCTGACTGCGGTTTCACCTCCCTCCCCTATCCCTGGCCTCTCTTCCTCCCACCCCCTCCCCACTTCTCCAGATCTAGCCCTGTCAGCCTCCCCTCAGATGAGAGTGTGCCTCCCAGGGACAACAATCAAACACTACATAAGACTACAGTAAGAGCAGGCACCTACCATCACATCAAGGCTGGACAAGGCAGCCCTTTAGAAGGAAAAGGGCCTTCAAGTGAGCAAGAGACAAGGACAGCCCCCAGCCCCACTCTTCGGATTCCCATGAGAATATCAAGCTTCTCAGCCTTAACATATATGAAGAGCCTAGGTCAGACCCTTCCAGGCTCCTGGTCAATTGATTCTGTGGGCCTTGTTCTCGTAGTGTCCCTGACCCCTCCCTCTGGTTGCTCTGATCCTCCTCCCTCCAACTCAGGACTCCCTGAGCTTGCCTAACGTTTTGTTGTTGGGACTTTAGTCCTTAAGGAACAAAATCCTAAGCCAGATCAGCCATGTGCCTTGAGGTAAGAGGTGGACATTTCAAGTTCCTGATGTGTGGGCCTTATCGACCCTGTATCTCAGATGCAAGGTTTAGATCTGGCATAGTTTGGTTCTGAATCTTATGCACTACCCCACAGGACTTCCCATTCCTGTCACGGGCAAGCAGGCAGCAGCAGACTATTTTCAACCTCCCCTTGTTAGTCCAACCATGGGAAGATTGTTCAAAGGGAAGCTCCTGTGGCCCAAGGCTGCAGTGTGGGAGGCTGAAATCACTGGAGGACTGTTAGCAGAAGTTTCACCAGACTGGCAGGAAAGCAGCCAGAGCCCTGGTAGAGTAAGAGACCAATCAAGAGGCTGTTCATTCAGGTGAGGACAATGGGAACATGACTCAGACACTATCTACAGGGGCTGGATCCCAGCAATCCTTTAACCTTCCCTCACAGAGTCTATGATTAATATAATGCAGCCAGCTAATGATCCGCCTGTCCATTTGCAAGCTTTGAATTTTGGTAGAAGGGACTGATTTTTTGAAAGCTTAATTTAGGCATATTTCCTTTTCAATGTGATTGTAAAATTTCTGAGCCCCAAAGGATGAAATCCTCTTTGTCTGGTTGCTCTAATGGGTAGTTCATGAGACACTGCTACAATTAATAGCTTTCCCCCAAGAAAAACAGTGAGCTTTACAGCCCTGGGCTGTGTCATAAAAGCCTCCTGATAAAGAATGGAATCATGCTCCGTGAGAGCCTTGAGGAATTGGAAGCATGGAGGCGCTGAGGGCAGTTTGAAGATGCGTGATAACAGTGTGATGCGCCAACTCTAGGCTTCCACACGAAGCTGAGCGTAATTACTGCCAGTGCCTGGATTCACAGGCTCCTGCTGGTCTGCTTTATTGCTCAGTACAGGATACCGAGGGCCTGCAGGATAGCAGCAGCAGCAGCTGAATTCATCACATGCCCCATGGATCCAGCAGCTCTGAATGGCTCTGGTCAGCGATAGCTGGCTCTGGTCTGAATCTGCAGAAGACCATAGCTCGCACTCCTTAGAGAGTTTCTAGCAGTCAGTTAAGTGGGGGTTGGGGGCGGGGAAGAGAGGCTAGGGTTGGGGAAGGAGGTAAAACTGTATAGTCTTGTTTCTTGACAGTTACGACAGTGAAACAGCATGAACCCTGAGAGTTGGGGAATCACCGCTACATGCAAAACAGTTTGCTAAATGAAGTAAATAACCAATTTTCAAATAAATGCATTTATTTGAAATGCATTTAAGGAAGGTAAAGCTCTCCAACGCTGATCTGTAATTCTCTTAAACATCCACTGTGGTCATAGCTCCAGAAAAAAATATAAATTATTTAAATTATATTTATTAAGTTCAGGGTGGATCTAGGATTGATCACAGAGTATGGGACTGAAAAGAACATCTGATCCAATTCTTTTATAGTCATTAATAAATAGTTGTAATGATGGGGCTGGAGAGATGGCTCAGTAATTAAGAGCACTGGCTGCTCTTCCACAGGACCCAGGTACAATTCCCAGCACCTGCATGGCAGATCACAACTGTCTATAACTCCATGTCAGGGGACACCATCACACAGACATACATACATACAGGCAAAACACCAGTACACATAAAATAAAAAATAAATCACTTAAAATGTATAAAACAATCATATAGATATGTCCCTGATAAATTGTGCCTTTAAAATTTTTAAAGTAATTTAAAAACATTACAAGCTGGGGCTGAAGAGATGTCTCAGAAGTTAAGAGCAGTTGTTTCTCTTCCAGAGAACTAGGTTTTGAGTCCCAGTACCCACAAGGTGGCTCACAGCTATCTAACTCCAATTCTAGGGGATCTAACCCCTTTCTAACCTCCACAGACACTAGGCACACACATGGTACACAAATATTCATGTAGTCAAAATTCATAAACATTAAGTCACAAATACTTTTAACTTAAATTTTCATTTTGTTTGGATGCACAGGTGTTTTGCCTGCATGCATGTCTGTGTACCACTTGCATGCAGTGTTCACAGAGGCCACAAGAGAGCCTAGGAGCTCCTGAACCGGGAGGTACAGACCACCATGTGGGTGCTGGGACTCAAAACCAGGTCCTCCAAAAAGGAAACAAGTACTCTTGTGTGTCTGTTTTGATACAGGGTCTCACTGTGTAGTCCTGGCCGTCCTGGAACTCACTCTATAGACCAGGCTGACCTGGAACTCACAGAGACCTGATTTCCTCTGCACCCGATTTCTGGGATTAAATATGTGTGCACTACTACACCCAGGCACAGCAGTGCTCTTAACCACTGAGCTATCTTTCCAGACCATAAACTTAAATTTTTGTTTTGTTTTATTTTTGTTTTTTCAAGACAGGGTTTCTCTGTGTAGCCCTGACTGTCCCAGAACTCACTCTGTAGACAAGGCTGGTCTCAAACTCAGAAATCTGCCTGCCTCTGCCTCCCAAGTGCTGGGATTTAAGGCATGCACCACCACTGCCCAACTAACTTAAGTATTTTTTAAAGAAAATAATCTAGGACTGGAGAGATGGCTCAGTGGTTAAGAGCACTTTCTGCTTTTCCTAGAGGTCCTGAGTTCAATTCCCAGCAACCACATGGTGGCTCACAAGCATCTGTAATATGATGCTCTCCTCTGGTGTGTCTAAAAGCAGCTAGAGTGTACTCAGACATTAATTAAACAAATAATAGAAAGATGCTATAGTTCTGTTAAAAAACAATCTCATCCTCTTACTCCGTTCTGCTCTTTGTAGAGAACAGAGAAACTGGAGATGCTCCCCGAGTCTCAGCTTTGTCTTCTGTCCTAAGATAAAGATGTACTTTGTGCCTAATGTTTTTTTCTATAGTTACAAGGCAGTGACCAAAATCAGTAACCTAGCAAATACCATTATCTAACATACAGGCCATATCTAAGTTTAGCTGTCCAAGAGTGTTGACATGTGTATCATTAAATTGTTCCTTTTTATTGATGAGTAACAGTCCATCAGAAACCTGTAACAAATCAGTTTACTCAGGATCGGTGACCATCAGTTATGCTGTTTTCAACTGTAGGCAACGATGAACACAAGCACTAGGAACACTCACATGGAAGCATTGTGTGGTGCCAGGGGTGGTGGTGCACACACCTTCGATCCCAGCACTGGGGAGGCAGAGGCAGGAGGATCTCAGTGAGGTCCAGGCCAGCCTGGTCTACAGAGTGAGACCTAGGACAGCCAGGGCTACACAGTGAGACCCTGTCTTGAAAAGAAAAAAAAAGTTTTTGT
The DNA here is from genome assembly GCA_964023405.1 of Apodemus agrarius. Lineage (NCBI taxonomy): Eukaryota > Metazoa > Chordata > Mammalia > Rodentia > Muridae > Apodemus > Apodemus agrarius. The sequence goes on along the minus strand of OZ030005.1, from coordinate 89,768,190 downwards.
ATAAACATGAATTTCATTCCAAGATTTTAAGATAAACACCTAGGAGGCATAATAAACCTACAGCTCCTGGGTTTATTTCCTCGATTTTAATGAAGCTTTATTCTGCCTCCTCTCTCTTGGCCTATTAGCTTTCCAATGGAGGAAGAGGAAAGGCATGGAAAGAGATTTTCCTATGAAAGTGGGACTTATCTAGGCCAGTTCCTGGGCTTAGCACAACTGTGTGTAGTCAGAATGGTTTGTTAATTGAATTTTTGAGACAGAGTTTCCCTGGCTGTCCTGGAGCTCACTCTGTAGACCAGGTTGGCCTCGAATTCGGAAATCCTCATGAGTGCCTCTGCCTCCCCAGTGCTGGGATTAAAAAACTCGGTTTTATGTTTCATTCTTCCAAGTTTTAAAGAGGTTGTCCCTTGGTGTCAGAGCCCAGCAAAGTACTGGGCTCTTTATAGAGCTCATCATAGCTGAACTTTAAAGAGTTCATTGTAGCACAGTTAATGTGTGTGTGCTCAGATGTCAGCTCTCCCACTGGACTGTGTCATCCTAACCAAGTTGTGTATTTTCCTGAGCATCAGCTTCCATAGCTATAGTACGACAGTGGAGGCTTTTGTGCTTACCTTTCCCTTTTTCTTTTCTTATCTTTTCTTTTTATTTTGTTTTGTCTTTGTTTTTGAGACAGGGTTTCTTTATGTTTACCAACATCTTCAGCCACAGGATTCTGAATTGTTTCCTAAATCGAAATCTTAGCATGGTGTGCAGTTGCTGTCTTCTCCGCCCACACTGGTCACTCTGCTTGAGTCCTACTGAATACCTTACTTTTAATTATGTGTGTGTCTGTGTGTAAGTGTGTCCACATGAGTGCATAGGTCATGAGAAGGTATCAGCACACCCAGAGCTGGGGTACAGGCAAATGTGAGCTAGCTGTCCAGTGTGCTGGGATTGATGCAGGTCCTCTTCACAAGGAGGACACAACACACTCTTAGCCCCTGAGACATTTCTTACTTGCTAATACTGCTCCTCATCCCACTGAAATTGCCTGCTGGCCCTTGTAACATATGCCTATAATCCTAACACACTGTAGCTAGAGACAGGAGGACCAGGAGTTCAAAGACAGGCTGTTGACTGAGCTTAATGTCAATCTGAGCTACATGGGCTCTGCCCAAAATCGAGGGGCAGGGGCTAGAGAAGAGAAAGCAATCTTCTGTGTTTCTCATTGCACTTGGAACTCCTTGAATGCAGCTCTGTATCTTCTTGTTTCCATTCCCAGAGTATGAGACTATGCTTGGTAGAAAGTAAAACTCAGTAAGCAGTTCTGGAATGAACCCCATAAGGATGTCTATGGGGGGGGCTGTAGAAATGGCTGAGTAGTTAAGCATTTGCTGCTTTTACAGAAGATCTGGGGTTTAGTTTCTGTCATCCACATGACGGCTCACAACCGCCTGTAACTCCAGCCCCAGTGGATCAGATGCCCTCTGCTGGCCTAGGTGGGCCACACATGCTGCACATGCATACGCGAAGGCAAAACGCTTAAAATAACATTTTTTATTATTTTAGGCATACATTTAAAATAACATTTTTTTAAAGACTTTGGTTGTGAAGGAAGAATCGTACCTTTCTGCTCTCTCCTCCATATCCAGCATTCTCCGGGAGTGCAGCCAGCAGACGTAAAGGAAGTTGCTGAGAAGGGTGTACAGACTCTCGTGATTGGCAGAGGAATGAGTGAGGCCCTGAAGGTAGGTTCTGATGTCTACAACATTCCTGACGCAGGCACTTATCTCTCAGACCTTAGCTTTGCTCTGTATTTCCTTCATTAGAGTTCAGCTCTGACTATCACGGCCTCTCATTTTGCTGAGCAATGCGTGGCCTAGGATGAGTAAGACTGCGGACACTCCACTTTGCCAGTGCTGGGCTTTCCAAGTCTCTGTGCCCAACCCCGAATGCGTTCTTTCAACTATTTCTCACAGATACCTCAGTTCCAGAATTGCTCCCCTGCTGTGGTTATCAAATCAGGCAGTCACGTGGGTCAACAACGGGGATCATTCTGGGCAGGGCACTGTTCTGTAACATAATCACTGTGTGAACATCACAGAGTGCGCATGCGCAGAGCCCTGTACTCTTACGGAACCACACTTAAACATGGGGTCCGTTTTTGGGGGGGAAAAACCATTAAGGAGTACATAACCTTGTACTCCTTATACTATAGTGGGTCGTTGAACCTTTGGGGCTCTTGCCCCTACATCCTGAAAGCTAAGATTACAAGTATGCACTATCGCACACAGCTCATACCGTGCTGGGATGAAGTCGGGGTTTCACACATGCTCAGTAAGCACTCCACCAACTTAGCTCCATCTCCAGTTTGTCAGTTAGTTAGTTTTGACCAGGTCTCCTTTTGTATCTCCGACTGGCCTGGAAATCGCTGGGATCGTCCAGCCTTTCCTTCCCGTGCCGGCAGTGCAAGCATCAGAGCTGTGCTCAGCTCAGCTCACTACGTTACGTTTTGATAGTATATTTTATACTGTCCCTTTTTTTGTTTTCTTTCAAGTTATGTTTTTTGCTGCGTTCAGAAAACAAATGTATATTTCATTTCATTTGTAAAACAGTATACACCTATTGTAAAACATTCCTGAGTCAGTGGATAACTAGAAGTAAAAAGATGAAGGCGGCCTTCCCTGCAGGCCCCACATAGAATCCATACTGCCCCAATCCTCTGTGCATCTCCATCGAGGCTCACACTGGCACATACGCACTTACTTACGCAGGCTCAGCCTGGTCAGGCTGTGGTGCTTTGAATACAGTTGGCCCAGGGAGTGGCTCTATTAGGAAGTGTGGCCTTGTTGGAGTACGTATGGCCTTGTCGAAAAAGTGTGTCACTGTGGGTGTGGGCTTTGAGACCCTCCCCCTGGCTGCCTGGAAGTCAGTCTTCCACTAGCAGCCTTCAGATGAAGATGTAGAACTCTCAGCTCCTCCTGCACCATGCCTGCCTGGATGCCATGCTCCCACCTTAATGACAATGGACTGAATCTCTGAACCTGTAAGCCAGCCCCAATTAAATGTTGTCCTTGTAAGAGTTGCCTTGGTCATGGTGTCTGTTCACACAGTAAAACCCTAAAGCACATGTAAATAGGAAGATATCATATGTATTGTTCTCTATTCCCTCTTATATTGTTATAGACAGCTTTCCACATAAGTATATACATACTTACATAGTTGTATCCTTTATATAAATGCCCTGCAACCCTATACCCTGCTAGTGAAGGCCCTCTTTATTTGTATTGTAAAGTTTTAAACTAGGGGCCGGTGAGATGGCTCAGCAGGTAAGAGTACTTGCTTCTTTTCTGGAGAACTGAGGATCCATTCCCAGGACACATAGGGCAGCTGACAACCACCTCTAACTCCAGGTCCACAGGCTCTGACACCCATCCTCTTCAGGTCTCCGTGAACACTGGGCACAAAGGTGGTACACAGACATACATGAAAGTAAAACACACCAAATTAAAAAGATCAATAAATCTAAAAATTTTAAGTTCCTTTTCCTCCATTACAATAGTCTCTCTATGTAAGGGTTTTGGTAACAAACCTTTCAAACTAATATAGGGCGTATTTAAAAATATTTCACTCCGCTCTAGAGATCGAGCTAAAAAATATTCAGGATAAACCAAAATCAGTATCATCCATTAATAACTGGGTACTAGCCTGGCAATGGGGGTGCACGCCTTTAATCCCAGCACTTGGGAGGCAGAGGCAGGCGGATTTCTGAGTTGGAGGCCAGCCTAGTCTACAGAGTAAGTTCCAGGACAGCCAAAGCTACACAGAGAAACCCTGTCTCGGAAAAAAAAAAATTAGTTGGGTACTATCTCTGCTGCACAGAGAGAACTCAGTTGGTAAAGCTCTTGCCTCGGAAGCACAGTGAGCTGTGTTCAGTTCCCCAGAATCCCAGAGCCCTGTGGAGAGGGCTCAGCAGCCCTTGAGAGGCCCCATAGGATGGCTCACAACCATCCTATAATCTTATAACTTATAACTTCATCTCCATCTTATAACTGCAGCTCCAGGGATCCGACACCCTCTTCTGGTCTCCACAGGCACTAGGCACAGATGTGCATAGGTATACATGCTGGCCAAAACCCCATACACACAAAATAAAAGTTAAAATTATCTGTGACTTAAAAAATTACTGATTTTACTTTATGTATTTATGTTGTCTCACCTGCATGAACGAACATCTTTGCGTGACGTATTACCTGGTGCCCATGGAGGCCAACAGAGGCAGATTCCCAGGGCTCGCGCTGTTACAGTTGGGAGCTACCATGTGGGTACTGGGACTCAAACCTGGATCCATCAAGTGCTCTTAATTGCTGAGTCAACTTTCAAGCCTGTTTTGTAATTGATGGTGGTAACAAAACCTCATTTGCTTTATTTATCTTAGTTCTCAGTGTCTAACACAATGTCTAAGCTACAAAACACTTTAAATAGTCATCAATTTAGCTACAGATATAATATCCCTTTTTGTTTGTTTGTTTGTTTTGAGACAAGGTAACACTTTGTAGCCTGGGCTCTCCTGGAGCTCATTCACTGTGCACACGAGGCTCACCTCAAATTCACAGAGAACATTTGGCTTATATATGTGTGTCTGTGCACCAGTTATGTTCCATGCTCACAGCAAAGCACCATACACATAAAATAATAAAATGAAGCTTTTTTGTTTTTGTTTGTTTGTTTGTTTGTTTGTTTTTGAGACAGGGTTTCTCTGTGTAGCCCTGGCTGTCCTGGAACTCACTCTGTAGACCAGGCTGGCCTCGAACTCAGAAATCCGCCTGCCTCTGCCTCCCAAGTGCTGGGATTAAAGGTGGACACCACCACTAATCTTAAAAAAAATCTTAAAAAAACTATTAAAAACAAACAAACAAGTCGGGCGTGGTGGCGCATGCCTGTAATCCCTGCACTTGGGAGGCAGAAGCAGGCGGATTTCTGGGTTCGAGGCCAGCCTGGTCTACAGAGTGAGTTCCAGGACAGCCCGGGCTACACAGAGAAACCCTGTCTCGAAAAACCAAAAACAAACAAACAAACAAACTAGATAACTTCAGATAGTAAATACTATAAACAAAATAATCCCTTGGGAGAGGTTGCTTATGGTTGGTCCAGAAAGGGGTTCTAAGACACTTGAGCCGCAGAGTATAAGCATATTAGTGACATCACATACAAAGCCTCAGAGTATATAAGCATATCAGTGACATCACATACAAAGCCACAGAGTATAAGCATATCAGTGACATCACATACAAAGCCACAGAGTATATAAGCATATCAGTGACATCACATACAAAGCTGCAGAGTATAAGCATATCAGTGACATCACATACAAAGCCGCAGAGTATATAAGCATATCAGTGACATCACATACAAACTCTCTGATCTAAGTATTGCAAACCGGAGAGTTCAACACTTTTAAAAGCTTGTGGAAGGTCTTTTGGTTTGGCGCATGGGAAAGTTAGACTTTAGACTTAAGTTGCACTTATCAAACTTTAAAATTTTTCACAGCATGGGCTATGCACTATGTTAGACATTCTCTATACCTTAACTCAGTTCTCATAGCAGCCCTGCGGACCTGTTATGACTAGACCTGATTTATAAACACAGGGATTACTTCCTTACTCAGAACTACAGTGCCAGATGAGCTTCAACCCAGGGCTGACCTACAGATCCTGTTCTTCCCCTGCCTTCCCGCTGGCACGAAGTGAGGGTGTAGTGAGCCGATTGGGAAGCTGCCCCACCTGGTACTGGTGAGCGAGCACAGGGCCTGGGCATGCTCACACACTCTGAGCCGCTGCAGAGCAGCCCCAGCCCCTCAGAGGCTCTTCGGAAACTCTCTGGGACTCCTGCCTAATTCTGGAATGGTGACACACCAGACGATCGAGAAGTGACAGGTGTTCAGTCTAATTCCGTAAAGTGCACTTGCCTTGTACTGGGAAAGGAGTTCTGGGGCTCCTTCCCCCCTTCTTAGTCATCTCTTTTCCTTCTTCCCAGGTGCCTGCATCGACTGTGGAGTACCTCGAGAAACAAGGCATTGCCGTGCGGGTCCTGCAGACGGAGCAGGCCGTGAAGGAGTATAATGCTTTGGTTGCCCAGGGGGTAAGGGTCGGAGGGGTCTTCCATTCCACCTGCTGATGGAGCCCACGGAGGGAAATAAAGCACTAGACAGCCGTGCCCTGACTGGCCTGCCCTCCTCCACCGCGTGTTTTGGACATATGTTCACGTTCTTGGGACAGATCGATGGGAGGCTAAGGCAAAGTCCTTGCCCCCCAGGTTGCCTCCAGGTCAGAAAAGGGAGCGATTTGCTGATGTTTAGTATTGTGCTATGCCTTAGGCTCAAAATATGAGAAACATCCTACAAAAATAAAGGTCAAAACTAGAAGGCCAAAGAGAAAGTTGAGAGCATTAAAGATCTCGGTCAGGCAGTGGTGGCGCACGCCTTTAATCCCAGCACTTGGGAGGCAGAGGCAGTCAGCCTGGTCTACAGAGTGAGTTCCAGGACAGCCAGGGCTGCACAGAGAAACTCTGACTCAAAACAAAAAAACAAAAACAAAAGATCTCACAGTTCATGCTTTGGAACCTTTATCCATTAATCCAAGTATTTTCGGTGACAGAATATGGAGGGTTTGAGACCCGATCTCCCTGGAACTTGCTTTGTAGGCCAGGCTGGCTTCAGACTCACAGAGATCTGCCTGCCTCTGCTTCCCGAGGGCTGAGTTCAAAGGTGTACACCACCTTACCCAACCCAACTATTTTTTAAAGCACTTTATATGCTAGACACTGCTGTAGGCTCCAGAGAAATAACAAAATGACTCATTTTCATGATGCTAGTAAACAAATCCTGGCTGTACATGAAATCATTATGAGAAGGAAGGGTAGGAAAGTGTGGGGCAGTGGGCCATGAGGAAGCCTGGTCCGCGTTCTGACCCAGCCTGGACACGGACAGGACTGACAGATTTCTCGATTCCGTGGGTGGTGGTGCATGGCTGTTCTTCGTTGGTGGAGCAAATTTTCTGGTTAATTCTAATAATGAACGAGACTCTGGAATGCTAACTAGTTACCCTGAGCAAGCGGTCGGTGTCCCCCAATTCTTAAAGGGACAAGTGGTGTTCATCCACCTGAGACTGAGCAATAACAGGTCTGTGATGCCCCTAGATACCCTGTGATACCCCTAGCTGTATGCGCGCTACAATGACTGTCTCAGCGCACGCCTACCCTAACCCGTTTAGCCCCATTTGTGGTGGGGATCAGGGACTGCAATTATTCCCTATAAACGAGGACCAGGCTTCCTGTCACAGTCCACTGCCCCACAGGAAGGAGGCTATTTCAGATATGTGGCCAAGGAGGATCTGTGCAGTTGGCATGAACAGACAGAGTGAAGTGAAGGCCTGATAACAGTAGGACGCAGCCCCCAGCGAGGCTGACTGTCCCCGGAACTGACTGTGGGCCTTAGGCCCAACAGGCCTCAGACCCCTAAATACAAAATGCTGGGGCTGGGTTAGATGTCTGTTTTAGGGTTTCTATTGCTGTGATGAAGCACATGGCCAAAAGCACCTTGAGGAAAGAGTTTCAGTTTACAGCTGACAGTCCATTCTCCAGGGAAGTCAGGGCAGGAATCCAAGGTAGGAGCCTGGAAGCAGGAACTGACGCAGAGGCCATGTAGGAGAGCTGCTTACTAACTTACCCCCCATGGCTTGCTCTGCCTGCTTCTACACCATCCAGGACCATTTGTGCAAGGATGGCACCACCCACAGAGAACAGGGCCCTGCTACATCAATCACCAATCAAGAAAATGTCCTACAGACTTGCTTATTGGTCAATACTATGGAGAGATTTCCTCTATTAAAATTCCTTCCTCCAAGCTGGGTGGTGGTGCGCACGCCTGTAATCCCAGCTCTTGGGAGGCAGAGGCAGGCAGATTTCTGAGTTCGAGGCCAGCCTGGTCTACAGAGTGAGTTCCAGGACAGCCAGGGCTAAACAGAGAAACCCTGTCTCGAAAAAAAAAATTCCTTCCTCCTTCTGGGTATGGTGGTATATGCTCTTAATCCCAGAATTTGGGAGGCAGAGGTAGGTGGATCTCTATGAGTTTGAGGCCAGCCTGATCTACAGAGTAAGTTTGAGGATAGCCAGGGCTACACAGAGAAACCCTGTATCAAGAAAGAAAAAAAGCCTTCTTCCCAGAAGTAGGAAGTTTTTTGTCAGCCTGACATAAAAACTAGCCAGCACAATGTCTTTTAAAAGTTCTCACAGAAAACCCCATGGACCGCTACGGGTACAGGAGAGCTCTCAGCACCTCTGGGAAAGCCACATTGGCCTCCCCCTTAAAAAAAGTTCCCACAGGCTCAGATAGTTTCCCCCCTATTATTTAATATAACAGGTGGTCTCTGTGAAACCTCAGCTTATACTGAAAAACTTGTTTTTATTATTTTTATTTTTTAAAATTTTATAGGTATGTATGTTTTGTCTGCATGTATGCTTGTGTAGCATGTGTATGAGAGGCCAGAAGAGGGTGTTGGGTCCTGTGGAACTGGAGTTACAGATGCTCAGAGTCACCACCTGAGTGCTGGAATTGAACGCAGGTCCTCGGGAACAGTAGTTAGTGCCCTAAGCCTCTGAGCCATCTGTCCAGCCCTTATGTTTTCCTCTTTTTTTTTTTTTTTTTTCCTTTTGAGACAGGGTTTCTCTGTGTAGCCCTGGCTGGCCTGGAACTCACTTTGTAGACCAGGCTGGCCTCGAACTCAGAAATCTGCCTGCCTCTGCCTCCCAAGCTGGGACTAAAGGCATGCACCAACACGCCCGGCTTTTCCTCTTAAAATAACCATAAAAGCAGAGTATAGTGGCACATAGCTGTAATCCCAGCATTCCAGAGGCAGAGGTTTGAGGCCAGATTGGGCTACATGGTGACTTCCAGGCCAACTGGGCTAAAGAGAGAGAGTCTATTTCAAAATAACATCCCAGGGAGTCGGGGTGGGGGCAGGGGAGCTGTGAGTTCAGGCTTTGTGTCAAACAGCCTTGGTTTTGAAATGCAGTTCTCTGCCGGTCACTGAGAGGGCCTTTATTTAATCTCGGAGCCCCACTGTTCTCACGTCAGGTTGGTAGAGCCTGCATCACTGCATCACTGTAGGTATGACATGAGACAATTTGTAGTGAATCCTAGCTCATTGCCTGGTATGAGGTAAGGACTCAATAAACCAAGAGCACTGTTGTCATCCTCATCCCATTAGTGGAGCCAGTGTAAACCAACAGGTTTCATTTTATGGCTGTCACATAGCCTTTTATTAGTTTACAGATTTATAGAACGTGGGAGCCCAAAGGAACGATTTCATTTATTCAGCAATTACCTCCCATGCTCACTTTCTGAAAATCTATCTACTAAATTGCTTAGGACCAGTTGTGGCTGGATCCTAGGAGCTTGGAGAGGTAGAACGTGTAGTTCTTAATCTTAAAGATATGTGGAAAAGGGAGGCAGGGCAATGCACAACTGCAATCCAGCACAGAGGAGGTGAGGCAGGACCACCACAAATCCCCAGCCAGCCTGGTCTACATAGCAGGTTACAGGCCACCCAGGGTTACATAGTAAGATCCTGTATCAACTCCTTTCCCCCAGAATGTCATGTGGAAGAATGACACCACCAAATGCTTATAAGATCTGGTGACAGTTCAAAGAAGAGATGAATTTAGCTCAATCAAGACAGGAAGAAAACTAAGAGGGACCACACCAAGGACGTGACACTTCAGCTGAGCCTTAAGAAATGCTCAGAATGGGGCTGAGAAGCGCCAGGACAGGTCCACAATACCACCTTCATCCTCGCTGTCATGGGAAGTCTCAGTACCAGGGTATCCTCATCTACATGATGGACAAAGCGATTGTGTTTTGTCTCATGGTTTTACAGAAATAATGAGAGAAATAATGGGCAGAGGAAATGGTGGGCATGTGTATGTTTAGCCGTTGAAAAAGGAAGAAGAGTGGAAACCGCTCGGGGAAGTCAGCCTTGACAGGCATCGGTTGACTCAAGTTTCATGGGGTTGCTGTTCACCTGTGTGGTGTTAAAGATGGGGCTTGAGAGATGTTGCCCTGATTCCCGGCTTCTGGACACAGGAAGGCACAGGGGTGTACAAGAGTACTATGTCAGCAAGGCCATTCTGTTTCCTCTAAACTTGCAGGTCGAAGATTTGAGCAACAGTCACGTTTAGATTGACTGTGACTGTTGTGTTCCTGGTTGTCAGCTTGACTGTGTCCGGAATGAACTACAATCTAGAGTTGGAAGGCTCGCCTGTGATCCTAATCTGGAGTCTGGGAGATACAAATTTTTGACCTGAATCTTGGCATGGAGATCCTGAGGCACAGTGGCTTTGAAAAGCTTAGGCCCAGGCAAGGTAGGACACACCTTTAATCCCAGGAGACTAAGGCAAGGAGATCTCTGAGTTAAAGGTCATCGGGCACAGAGCACGTTCCAGATCTAAGGTGGTGGCACACACCTTTAACCTGGGCCACACCTTATGCTGGAGACTTACATTAGGACATCGGAAGAAGGAAGACTCATTCTCTTCAGCCTGCTTGCCTTGTGGGACTGAGCAACTGCTAGATCCTTGGACTTCCATCCACAGCTGCTGCTGACCATTGTTGGGGAGTTGGACTACTGACTGTGGGAAGACATTTACATTACAGAAGACATTTTACATGTTAAAGATATCCTGTTAAAAGACAATATTGGACATTTCGAGATTGCCAGAGTTGAGAGACGAGGCCAAAATGCTAGAGAGAGAGAGTGAGCTGTTCTCTAACCCTTTGGCTCCAGGTGGCCACGATGTGTGTGATCCTCGTTCCTTCTACTGATCAGAACTCACCAATGAAGACTTCAGGAAACTCTTTATGACCCAAGAGCTGCACCTACTTCTGCGCCACCTTCTGAGCCTCGTCACCATGAGATGCCAAGAGAGGACAGTGAGGATGAAGACCCAGCCGCACGAAGGGGGAAAAGAAAAGCTATTATGACAAACTTCACCAGCAAGACATTGAGAGAGAGAGAGAGAGAGAGAGAGAGAGAGAGAGAGAGAGAGAGAGAGAGAGTGAGTATTGCCAAGGAATGGAGAGTTGGTGCCAGCGAAGATTATGAGGAAACTGGGCGGATAAGTACCACAGCCAGCTACAGGGCCATGGGCCCCACTGAGGCAGACAAATCAGCAGTTGAGAAGAGGAGACAACTGATTGTGGTGTCTAAATTCTTGGGTGGTGATATGGAGCACATCCATCTGGTGAAAGGTTTGGATTTTGTGTTGCTTCAAAAGGTGTGTGCTGAGATCGCCAGCAAAGAGGAGGAGGAAGAGGAACTCATGGAAAAGCCCCAAAAGGAAACCAAGAAAGATGAAGATCCTGAGAACAAAATTGAATTTAAAACATGCCTTGGCCGAAATGTGTATTGGGTGCTTTTCAAGAGTAAATCATACGCGCGAAATGAGCTGTTCTTACTGGGGCATATGGCCTATGTAGTTGAACCAGATGATGAGGACACGGACACAGACATCCCCACCACTGTCATACGCAGCAAGGCTGACTGCCTCACTGTGGAGGCCCAGACTACACTGACTACGAATGACATCGTTATTTGCAAGCTCACCCAGATTTTGTCACACCTGAGGTAGGGGACCTGAAACAAGAAGCTCAAGAAGGATAAAGGAAAACTGGAAGAAAAGAAACCTCCGGAGGTTGACATGAACAGTTTTGAAGACATTGGGGATTAAGTTCCTTCTACAGCCAAGACGAGACAAGGAGCGTGAGAGATAGCGGGAACGGGACAGAGACAGAGCGAGACTGGGGACAGGAATGAGAGGAGGAAAAGAAAAGGCGCAGCTACTTTTTGAAGCCGGAAGTGGATGATGAGCCCATGGATGTTGACAAAGGACCTGGATCTGCAAAAGAGTTGATCAAGTCCATCAATGAGAGATTTGCTGGGTCTGCTGGTTGGGAAGGCACTGAATCATTGAAGAAGCCAGAAGATAAGAAGCAGCTGGGTGATGTCTTTGGCATGTCCAACAGTTACACAGAATGCTATCCAGCCACGATGGACGACATGGCTGTAGATAATGATGAAGAGGTAGATTATAGCAAAATGGACCAGGGTAACAAGACTTTGGTCCTCAGGAGGAATATAGTGAGTATATGAACAACAAGGAGGCTTTGTCCAGGGCTGTGTTCCGGTATGGTATCAAGGTGTCTGAAGGATGGAAAACCAGATGATTCAAAGAATCCAATGACAAGGCAGAGCTCGATCGACAGTGGAAGAAAAGTGCAGTCACAGAGAAGAGGAAGAAGATGGAAGCAGACGGGTTTGAAGTGAAAAGACCAAAGTACTACTCTCCAGTTCCGGCTGTCAGCACAGGGCCCTTCTTAGTTGCTGGTTTCTACAGTTCCTCAGAAGGTTGGAAACTGTTTTGTGAATGTTTATAAATGTTTATTGTATTAACTCTTTATAGATCTGTGTCCCCAATGCTACGATTAGTGGCAATGCAGCACCATGTCCAGCATGTTCCATTCAAAGTAGTCATACCTGCAAAACAACAACAAAAGACAGTACTGAGGTACATTGACTCACAGCGATGAAAAGGGCATTGTTTAATTCTCCAGAAACGGGCATTGTCTAATATCACCCTATTTTTCATGTAAGTTATACGATTAAAATCCGTTGATAATAACGTACTAATTAGTGAGTGGTGGGAACGGCTGCTGTTTCTTGCTCTCCTCCTAGTCTTCCCCTCCGCCGTCCTTTTTTGTTGTTGTTGTTGTTTTGTTTTGGTTTTTGGTTTTTCGAGACAGGGTTTCTCTGTGTAGCCCTGGCTGTCCTGGAACTCACTGTGTAGACCAGGCTGGCCTCGAACTCAGAAATTCACTTGCCTCTGCCTCCAAGGGCTGGGATTACAGGTGTGTGCCACCACCGCCCAGCTCACCATCCATTTTTTGGGGGAGGGGTTCTTATTCTGTTTACTGTATATTCCATAACTTCATGTACTTGAGAATTTCTAAAAGGAAAAAAAATGAAACTGAACTGATAAACAACAACAAAAACAAAACAAGAAATGGCTCAGCAGTTACGAGCACTGGCCTCCTCCAGAGGATCCAGATTTGAGTTCTAGCACCCACATGGTGGCTCACAGCAGTCTGTAAATCCAGTCTCAGGGAATCTGACACCCTCTTTTGGCATTTGTGGTTGTACATACACGACACCCATTCATGTAGGCAAAACACACACACATGTAATAAATAAATGGGAAAAGAAGACTTACATGCCTACTGGCTCACCAGATTTCCTTGGCAGCTGCCTGAACTAGACAGTTACACATCTATAACTAACTAAAATCACTCTGCCTGGATGGATGTTACAGCCACAGCCTCAAAGGCTGATTTCTTTTTTTTCTTTTTTCTTTTTTTCTCTAAGCTACATGGGTGACCCAGTAAGGCATCTTTTTAATTTTTGTTTTTTATTTTACAAACAAACATTTTAATACATAAAATCATAAGTTACAAATTAACCAGAGTGGGAGCCTCTACCAGCACCCCCTAGGCACTGTAAAAGCAGAGGAGCACACGTGGTCAGCACCTTCAGTATCTGCGCATGCCCAGGCAACTGTGCCCTGGCTTCCAGCCGCCTGGCCCCGCCCCGGGCCTCCCACTGCTCATTGTCAGGGAAGCTCTAAGTTCAGAACTGAAGGTAGAGATGGGCAGGTGGCTGGAGGGAAGAGGCAGGAGGCTGCTGCTGGCGCTGCTGCCAGCCTCCTGACCCAAGGCCATGCCCACTCAGGGAGGGCTGGTCATCCCCTCTCCTCTGCAGAAGCAGAGCAGCAGAATGAGGAGGGACGCTGGAGACGGGTGCCTGGAGGCAGCTGGTGTGGGGGGAGAGAGCAGCCTCAGATGAGGCAGCTGCTGGAGGACGCCTCCAGGGAGGCATCTTACCGGGAGCCAATCAGATTAGAGAGAACAACTTCCTCAGAAAAGACAACCAGAGCTGGAGAGATGGTTCAGTGCTGCTCTCCCGAACGTCCTGAATTCAATTCCCAGCAACCACATGGCGGCTCACAACCATCTGTAACAAGATCTGATGCCCTCTTCTGGAGTGTCTGAAGACAGCTACAATGTACTTACATATAATAAATAAATAAAAAAAAAATTTTTTTTAAAGAAAGAAAAGACAACTAGAATAAATGTAGAAATACTGTTTTAGCTTCACTCGGAAAGCAAGTGGCCAGGTCAGGCTTAATACCAGCATTGTGTCTTCATTTCTGTTCAGCAGTACGCCTCCTGGTGCCCTGGAGGTCCCTGAGATGGAGATCCTCATGGACTTGACACCCACTGTAGATCTGGGAGGTCCGTAGTGCCCTTGTCAGATGACCGACAGAATCTTTCTAACTCTGTACTCTAGGCTTATAAAACCAATCCTGTGTAGCTACGAGGGATCTTTGGTAGTGTAATCTCTTCTCCCGGGCTTCCCCACACTCTAAATTAAGATGTTTCCAGTGGGTACCAAATCAGGCACGATTGTAATTACATTACAATCTGCGTTGTCCTCACATTACTAAAAAGATATGTAAGGGGGTAGCAGTAAAATGCCTGCGAACTACTGCCATTAACTTTTATATAAAAGCCGCTAATAAAAAGTATTTGCTACCAATCTGGTTTAGATGGCCAATGATAGACTCAGAACCTGGAGAGAAGCTGTTCTCCTGTGAAATTATACTTGGCCTGTATATTAATCTTTTAAGTTCTTTGATTCAGGAAGTGCAGCCCTCAGTTATTCTAGCCTGAGTGGTTCCTGGGAATCAGTCATGTGCTATACACCAGCTCTTCAGTTTGGTCATGCGAACTCCAAGTGCCTTTTCAGAAGTCTGGACCCAGGTCTGCTCTGGTGAGCAAGCCAGGGCTCTTTCCTCGCTGGGCATATGCTAGGAGCCAGGCTAGAGACATGCCATCACCAGCGCTTCTCACTGGTGAAAGAGGGTGGAGCCAGATGTAGAAAAAGAAAAGCTCTCATATTTTACAGAACCAGACATTTCTGAGCACAAGGAATTTCAAATTTTGAGCCTACCTCCTCAAATAATCAAATTCCTCCGTGAACAGGCTTGTCAGGATTTGTCCAAGCTCTGTCCAAACTCCACTCCACCAGCATGACACATTCCACATCTCCTAGCCTGTTCAGTTTTCACACAGCTTTGAAAAAGGTATCCTGCTACCTGAGTCAAAACCTGCCCTATAATGTACATCCACCTTCTACAGAAAAAGCACATCTCTGAGGAAGATGCATGCGCGGGCTCTGAGGAAACAGACACTCCCTGGAAGCCTGTTCCCTCCTGTGATGGACAGGGGTGGAAAGGAAATTTCAGAGTTTTATTTTAATCTTAACATGTCTGTCTGCGCCTGTGGAGGCTGGAAGAGACTTGAGTCCTCAGAGCTGGAGCTGGAGCTGGAGGTGTTCTGAGACGCCTGACATATTGGAATTGGAACTCCTGTGTTCATGATTGATCAGAGCATGCTTAACCACTGAGCCACCTCTCTGGGCTTGGTAGGGATTTTTAAAGAGGGGTACCATATCTGGAGTACCCAGGATCCTCTTCCATTAGATTTTCAAAAGTTACACATCAATGTAACTTTTAGTTCAGTTATCAGCCATGGGCCTTAGTGTTTCCATTTTTAATCACAGTCCAGCAGCTCAGGGCCAGGGGTCTTCGACCTTCATTTTCTATGGCAGGCATCGTTTCTGTGTATTGTACCGTGAAAATGATGCCCAATGATGGTACATCTTTGACAAACACTTGGAAACTCTACTCCCCGGACCCTCTGCAGCACTTCCAGCCTGTTGAAGCTAGAGTACCAGGCAAGGCTTACGCATCCTACAGATGCCAGTTGCTAGTGTATGCTAGTTACATAAGGGCAAGTTATATAAGTTCTCTAAATTTTTAATGGGTTTTAAAAAACTTGATTACATTTATTTAAGTGGGTGGAGGAGCAGCACACATGGCATGGAAAATGGAGGTCAGAATACAACTTATAGGAGTTAGTGCTCTCCTTTGCCATTTGGGTCCCTAAGATGGGACTCAAATTAGACTGTGAGATTAGACTTGGAGGAAAGTGCCCTTACCCTCTGAGCCATATTACTGGCTCAGTTTCTCAAAATTTTAGTTGTTTTGTTTATCAAATGAAGACAGAAGAACATGCTTTGTTTTGTTTTGCTTTTCGAGACAGGGTTTCTCTGTGTGTAGCCCTGGCTGTCCCGAAACTAGCTCTGTTGACCAGGCTGGCCTCGAACCCACTAAAGATCTGCCTGCCTCTGCTTCCCAAGTGCTGGGACTAAAGACGTGCACCATCGCAGCCAGGCTCTTACTATTATTTTTATAAGTTCTCTAAGTTCCAAGTATGGTCAAGATTGACTGTAGATGCAGATACTACCAAATACCACTTGATTCATCTCATCAGTAATCCTTCACATATATCTTTGTTTAGGTTACTGTTGCTATGTTGAAACACAGTACCAAAAGCACCTGGGGGTGGAGGAGGGGGAGAGTTTACAAGTCACAGTCCTTTGAGGGAAGTAAGGGCAGGAACTCAGACTGAGTGGGATCCCGGAACCAGGAGCGGATGCAGAGGCCAGAGAATGCTGCTTACTGGCTTGCTCCTCATGGCTTGCTTGGCCTATTCTCTTATAGATCCCAGGAACTCCAACCCAGGGATGTCTGGCCCCTCCCTCAGTCACTAATTAAGAACATACCCTACAGGCTTGCTTACAGCCCCATCTTCTGGAGATTTTCTCAAGTGAGGTCCCTTCCTCTCAGATGACTGTGCCTGAGCCAAGTTAACATAAAAGTAGCCAGCACAACATATACTTACTCCTACTTTACAAAGCCTCTGAGAGCCAGACACCTGAAGCTTCTGCCATTGTTTTGAGTCTTTTAATCTGCTACTGTAGCAGAATACCTGGAGAGGCAATTAGTGAAATGTTTGGTTCGTGGTTCTAAAAGCTGGGAGGTACTGGTGTCTGCTAAGGATTTTCATGTTGTGTCACCCCATGATAGAGAAGGTCAGCAGAAGCCAAGGAGCCAGTGTACCTTTCCTCCACAGTTGTTTTGTGTGTACATGTGGAGCCAGAGGCGACTTCAGGTGCCCTCAGTTACTCTCTCCCTTAACCCACATGGAGACTCACAGCTTCTTGTAACTCCAGCCCCACAGGAGCAGAGGGCACCAGGCACGCATGCAAGTAAGACAACCACACAAATTAAATATACTTTAAGTATATTTATTTATTTATTGTATATGAGAGTGTGTGGTTTGAATGTGCCTACACGTTTGCCACAGTGTGTAGAGATCAGGGGAAAACCTTCAGGAGTTGGGTCTCTCTTACTTTGTTTTGAGGCAAGGTCTCATTTCTCCGGTGCCATACATTACAAGTTGGCTTGCCCTTGAGCTTCTGGGGCATTCAGATTGTATGGACCACCATATCCAGGACTACCAAAACTGAGGTGGCATGGCAGACTCTGGGGACACTTCCACACACCGAGTCATCTTCCTGTCCCCCACCATAGTGGGTCTTTGTTTTACTATGTAGCACTCACTGCTACATAGGAACTCAGTATGTATACCAGGCTGTCCTTGAGTGCACAAACCCACTTGCCCATGACAATCAAGTGCTTGGATTAAAGGTTTACCACATCACACCCACCCACCACTGAATCTAGAGTCATCAGTTTGGCTTCAGTGGCTGGCCAATGAGCTTCAAGATCTTCCTTCTTCCTCCAATGCCATCCTACAGTCACAGACACATGGCACCAAGTCCAGCCTTTATGTGGGTGCTGGGAATTCACACTCAGGTCCTCACGCACAGCTCTTCCTAGCCACCCAACCACACACACACACACGAAACCATCTTGTTAGGTTTTTGCTTTGAGATAGGGTCTCAATATATAGCTCTGGCTGTCCTAGAACTCACTATGTAGACCAGGTTGGCCTTGAACCCACAGAGATCCACCAGCCTCTGCCTCCCAAATGCTAAGATTAAAGTTGTGTACCACCATGGCTGGCCCAAAACATGTTGGTTTTGCTAAGTAACTCATTCCCATCATAATGAAATTAAGCCAAGGCCCTCCCAACTGTACCAACCCTTGTGAGGCCCACCTTCCAACAATGTTGCTGTATGGATGTGGCTCTCACACATGAACCTTAGGACACACACTCAAACCAGAATACCCACATACTTCACTCTGGTGGAATAGCCTGAGCCTTTGAAACCCTTTTAGATTTGAATGAACACAGGCTTGCCTATTGACTATGCAGTTTTCAGGCTGTGACATAATCTCTAAGCCTTATGTGGATGCTGATAACACTAAATGACAAGGTAGAGCACACAGCACAGCCCGCGGCCCTGCTCACATCTCTGAACACGGTCGTATTCCGTCTCACCTGGACCTTACGCAGCTCCACTGCAGCAGAGATGCTGCCAGACAGAACTTTCTTTGTTCTGTTGGGAACCATCTTCCCATAACACTTCTTTATTTTCCCAAATATGGTTCTTATGCCTTTAATAAAGGCAAAGAGATTCTGAGGTTAATGGTAGACAAGATCAAGCATTTATCTCAGAATGAGATGACTTATTGTCCTGCTAGTCTGTCACTTCTTAGCCCATCCAGTGCCTGACTAGAAAAGAGGTCTTTCAGGAAGGCAACAGATGGCCACGGTCCTTCAGAATATTTTTTTTTTCCTTCAGAGTCTTTCAGTGATAAATATGCAGCTGCTAAAATGGCTTTGGAGATGACTCTGGTAAACAAACTTGCTACTTCAAGAAACAAGACTATGGCTTCAATAACCAGGACTTGGAAATGCCTGGAAAAATCAGACCATATGTTTTACATCTTAGAATTAAGCATATGTTATTACTGCTATGGGTTATTTTAAGGACCAAAAACTAGAACAGCTAGGTGTTTTCTCAAGTTTATTATGGGAATGGAGGAAATAAACCAGAAGATTTCAGGTTTTAATGCAGAAATGATTGATCCTGTGTCTGGTATGAAATGAGGTTGGAAGGTTTGCATGTTCTTCAAGCCGATACGTACACACCACTTCCAGGTGAAGCCCCAGCTCTGCTGCTGGTGCCTCAAAAGGGTTTCTAGGCCTCGGCTGTGAAGACTGCTTGAGGGTCAGCGCCTTGCAGGCTTGGGCATTATGTAGACTTTCACAGGCTTACTGAAGGGGATGGTGCCCTCGATGCTGGTTTCTAACTGTGGGGACAGCTCACTGCCCTCCATCCACGGCGATTTTGGAATCCGTGCACCGGAGCTGTAGGCCAGCAACAGCCTCACTTCCACTTGGCATGGTTCTGGAGAAACAAAAACAAAAACCAAGAAATACTCCGTCACTGGGTAATTTAAGGGATTCCAATAAACCTGCAAATAAAGTCCCATCAAGGATGGCCACACAGCCTGGTGATGCTACACACAGCTTTAACCCCAGCACACGGGAGGCAGAGGCAGGCAATCTCTGTAAATCTGAGGCCAGCCTGGTCTACATAGTGAGCTCTAGGATAGCCGGAGCTACACAGTGAGATGTCTCAAGTACAAGAGAGAGACTTCTCCTATGTCTGCATCCTTCCCTTGAGCCTCAAACACAAAAGCCTTTTCTAGCCTGAACCGTGTGCGTCTGATCCTGGGTCTGCAGATGCAATGCTTGTCTACAACGGCCTCTGTGTGTTTCCTGCAGCTCAGTGAGAGCAGCTGAGAGGACCTTGAGCGGCTGCAGGCCTCTCTCAATAAGAGAGGGAGTTCAGTGTTAGACTCAGGGCTGTGGGCATCTTGGAACTGACTTTTTTAGTGGAGAGGAAAGCTTCAGGTTAGAAAACAGTTCTGTCAAAATTTTGTCACAATGGAAAGGAACATGTTTCATGGACCTAAAATGTCAGAATCCTTCTGCTTCTTCCATTACATTCCCTGAGATGCTGTGTGTCTGTGGCTGGCTGCGACAGTCAACACACTCCCTGAGATGCTGTGTGCTGTGGTTGCAACAGTCAACACACGCCCTTCTTAGTGCTCGGATGTGCAGCTGCGCTGCAGCGGAGCACAGGACATGCTCTAATTGAGTCTAAATGCGCGGAAGCAAAGAGTGCAGGAAGGCTCTGGGATGGAATACACACTCTGTGCCAAGCACAAAACCCTAGGAATTCTTTTCCTGCCACACCATGAAAAAAGATTGTCACAATCCTGTCAAAAGTCCAGGAGCTCAGCTAGTCCTAAGTGGCTGCTCAAATCCACCCCGTAAGAAGCTGAGCTCTGTTCAGTCTTTGCTGATGACCATGTGGCTTCCACAGAGGAAGGGAAAGGATTTCAGAAGGACCAACAGCAAGTGCGAGACAGAGAACAGAACAAGCTTGGGTGTGCTCCCTGCGTTGGTGTGAGCATTAAAAAGAGGCCTGGAGAGGTGGCTCCGCGGGTAAGAGCACTGACTGCTCTGCCAGAGGTCCTGAGTTCAGTTCGCAGCAACCACATGGTGGCTCACAACCATCTGTAATGAGATCTGACACCCTCTTCTGGTGTGTCTGAAGACAGCTACAGTGTACACATATACATTAAATAAATAAATCTTTTAAAAAAAGTTATAAAAAGTTCAAAGGACAAAAATGAGCTGGATGGTTCAAAATCAAACAGGACAAAGGCTCCAGGATTCATAATGGCTTTCCAACTCCATTCCTGGTCTCTCGGGACAGTCAGAGCAAAGACTAGATTGCCATCCTCCAGGCAGCCCAGGCCAGAGCGAGTCCAGCGTGAGCACCAAGGGAGCCTCGAGCCAGGCAGCACACACACCCACAACTCAGGGCCTGACCCGGCACACTTGCAGCAACGACACAAGTGCTGCTCTAACACAGCAGCCTCCCACTCAGGGTGCAGCCAGGGCGAGCGCAGCATCAGCTTCTCCTCACACTGCTCGTCCACCCCAGGCAGCAGGTCAAAGTGCCAGGGGCAGTCACAGCACTTTCAGGCAGCCAAGCCCCGGGCAGGGCAGGCGGCCATAGTACTGACCTACACGGTCTTTCCGCCTTCCCTTACCAGTGTCGATAACGAATGGCAATGCAAACCAGTGCCGCAGAAGAGGGAGAGGAGAGAGAGCAAGTCACCCACACAAATCGTGCAGGAAGACACTACAGACGCTACAGATACAGAATAAGGACACTCCGGGTGCCCTGAGATGCCCAGTTCCAGATCACCCGCCGCTTGATCGTAACTTCACCACTACATCTGACGTGTCTGACAGAGGGAACCTTTGACGGCACTGAAGAGTTTGGCATGTATGCTATTTACTTTGTATGCACTGGTGCACTGGTGCATGCATGTCCACACGTGGGGGTCAGGCCAAAGGGAATAGCAGTGTCTTCTCCAATTGCTTTTTACCTTTTTGTTTTTTTCAGAATTAAAAAAAACAAACAAAACACCCTTAAGCTGGATGTAGTGGCCCACGCCTTAAGTCCCACCACTCAGGAGGCAGAGGCAGGTGGATCTCTGTGATTTCAAGGCCAGCATGATCTATAAAGTGAGTTCTAGTAAGAGAAACCTTGTTTTGAAAAAAAAAAATTAAAACACAAAATAAAGGAAAATATAAAATTCTAGAAGGCATTCCCCTACTTATTAAACCAAATTGGTGGCATTATTACCTTTCCTAGTAAAAGTCATATCCCAAAGTTATCCCCAGTGACGTAGAACCAGCACTGTAACAGCTGAAGCCGTACCTTAGGGCTGCAGACTGAGGTTCTCAAGCAGCCTCACAGGCTCGAAATGTAGTCTTACACACCTGTGTTCTCCCACTGTGGTCTTACAGATGGTAAATAACATGTGTACGTGTGCGTATGTGTGTGCGTGTGCGTGTGTGTAGACATTAGCTAGTCAGGTTCAGTTGTAAATCTGTAAAAATAAACACCTGTATTAGCCCAAAACAGTTCATAGGACTGAGAAGACAGCTACTTGGTTTGTTGCAGTGAAATAAGCTGGGCTGTCCATATACAAAGAGATAATGGTTTATAATGTTTTTTAAGAAATAGGAAAGCTTGCCGGGCGGTGGTGGCGCACGCCTTTAATCCCAGCACTTGGGAGGCAGAGGCAGGCGGATTTCTGAGTTCGAGGCCAGCCTGGTCTACAGAGTGAGTTCCAGGACAGCCAGGGCTACACAGAGAAACCCTGTCTCGAAAAAACCAAAAAAAAAAAAAAAAAAAAAAAAAAAAGAAAAAAAAAAAGAAATAGGAAAGCTTAATTTCCAGAGTAATCCTCAGTAAATTATGAGTTGAGAATTATTATCTCCTTTTGAAAGTGAAAAGGAAGACTAAAGAGAGACTTCCCCAAGAACAATAGTGTATCATAGGCACAGTTAGAACAAGAAAGTAAGTCTCCTGGTGTGAAGTAAATCTCTTTCCATGAGCCTCCACACTATTATAATTTTCTGAGTGTCTTCTAATGAAATCTTGTTCCTTCCTTGTGCAAACATCAAATCAGTCCAAATATACTGATGTTTGAGCTTAAGAATTCTTTACTTATGAGATCAAGTTCAATCAGGGCATGGTGGTACATGCCTTTAATTCCAGCACTGGAGAGGCAAAGGCAGGCAGAATTAGAGGCCAGCCTGGTCTACATAGAGTTCTGGGCCAGATAAGGCTGCATAGTGACACCTTATCTCAAACAAACAAACAAACAGCAAATCACAATGGGAAGGTATCGAGATCAGTGGGGATGTTATTTCCTGCCTACCCAGCCCACAGACTTACCTGTCCAGGCAGTGTGGGAGAGGTACACCTGAGTGAGGAGCCGGTGCCGCCCTGGGCCAGGATTCCGGAAGTCTGCAGGCTTGGGGTGGATCATCTGAGCCTGGCCATCTGGATACAATACCTACAATATGACAGAAATGGGGCAACGGAAGATAGATGGGCTAAGAAGACTGATAACATCTACTGTGACCCTGCAGTCATTAACAGGAAGATGACTGTAGCCGTTACATAAAAACTGATCCTTAGCCAGGCGGTAGTGGTACAGGCCTTTAATCCCAGCACTCGGGAGGCAGAGACAGGCGGATTCCTTAGTTCGACAGGCGGATTCCTTAGTTCGAGGCCAGCCTGGTCTACAGAGTGAGTTCCAGGACAGCCAAGGCTGTACAGGGAAACCCTGTCTCGAAAAAACCAAACAACAACAACAACAACAACAACAACAAACAAAAAACTGATCCTTAAAGGGGAAACACCTGTAATCCCAGCATTTGAGAGGCAGAGGCAGGCGATCTCTGAGTTTGAGGCCAGCCTGGCTTAAAGAGAGAGGTCCGGGACAGCCAGGGCTATGCAGAGAAACCCTGCCTCAAAAATCTGAAAATGGCCTGGGCACGGTGGCACACGCCTGTAATCCCAGCACTTGGGAGGCAGAGGCAGGCGGATTTCTGAGTTTGAGGCCAGCCTGGTCTACAGAGTGAGTTCCAGGACAGCCCAAGGCTACACAGAGAAACCCTGTCTCGGAAAAAAAAAAAAAAAATCTGAAAATGAAGGGGAGTGGGGGAGCACAACACTAGCAGAAGCAGTGTCTAGCTAATGTATCGTAAATGCCTGGTAAGTAACTGATAGCAGTCGAGTGTCTATTAACCAAGAGCAGACAATGGGGCTGACTGGAAAGCCCCGCAAGCAAGCGCCCGCTGGACAGCTCGCCCTCCTTGGCTCTGTGGCACTTCAGGGCCCAGAACTCAGGACTCATCTAGGACACAGTGAGAAAGCATTTCTTTTTTTCTTTTTTTTCTTTTTTTTTTTTTTTTTTTTTTTTTTTTTGGTTTTTTTTTTCAAGACAGGGTTTCTCTGTGTAGCCTTGGCTGTCCTGGAACACACTCTATAGACCAGGTTGGCCTCGAACTCAGAAATCCGCCTGCCTCTGTCTCCCAAGTGCTGGGATTACAGGCGTGTGCCACCACCACCCGGCAAGAAAGCATTTCTGTAACTAGTCTTATAACCAGATTTCAACCAGACGGGAAAGCATTTATCTGACTATTTCTACAGAGCACTCAAAGAAGGGTCTGTTCAAACCAAGAGCCAGCTCCTCACATCTCACCAATGGGACAATGTGCAGCCCAGCCATTACCTGTGTAGTCTATTACAGGTCACAGGGAACTAGCAAACTAGAGAAACAATGCTGACACTAGGACCAGCCTGGCCCAGCTCTGTGTAACACGCAGAGAACCACATCATCCTTTCAACGTTGAATGCAGGGAGTTATGTGTCTATCCTCTCGCTCAACTCCTTCATCTCTCCATATACCTTAGGCCCACCCAAGGGCCGACAAATCATTCCTATTCTCTCTCTCTCTCTCTCTCTCTCTCTCTCTCTCTCTCTCTCTCTCTCTCTCTCTCTCACTTGGCCGCACCTATGTTTTTCTGCCCTAGGAATGCTAATCTTGCCCACTAAGCTGTCTGTCCGACCTTGCTAGCCTTACACTTATATGTTGAAAGGTAGTCCCTAAAGTAATGTTCAGAAGCAGGGGTTAGGAAAATAACTGATCATTAGGGCTCTCTGATCTAATCCAAAGATCAAACAGATTCATAATGTCACACATTTTGGGGGGAGGTAGAGAAGGCCCTGGAGGCCTGCAGCCCGCCCTCATCTCAGCTGCTCCGTGCCGAGGTGGCAGCTCTGTTTTACCACGCACTCCTCGCCAGGCCCGTACGGCTCACCTGAGGAGTATGGCCATCACCAGCTAGCTGCAGACTGAGACCTTGCAAACTGTGAGCTAAACAAGCCCTCCCTTCTCAAGCTTTCTCAGGAGGAGAAGTTGGGAGGGTAATGGAGTGGATGTCCAGGAGGAGCTAGAATAGGGGAATGTATCCATGTCTGAGAAGACCCAAAGAATGATTCTGAAAGGGGAAGGAGCACGGATAGAGCTAAGCCGCTGGAATGCTTGCCTAGCCTGTGCAAAACACGGGCTCTAGACCCACTACACAGCCCATGCTTGCAATACTAGCACTTGGGAGTGGAAGTGGGAAGACCGGAAGTTCAAACACCAAGGTGGAGCCAGCCTGGTCTATGAGACCCTGTATTAAAAGGCAGGGTGAGGGCAGATAAGGAGTGAGGAGTGGGAAGGAAGAGAGGGACAAAGCAGCAGAAGCCCTAAGCTTTCTCAGTGAAGCTATTTTAAAAATAGACAACATGAGCCGGGCGGTGGTGGTGCACGCCTTTAATCCCAGCACTTGGGAGGCAGAGCCAGGTGGATTTCTGAGTTTGAGGCCAGCCTGGTCTACAAAGTGAGTTCCAGGACAGCCAGGGCTACACAGAGAAACCCTGTCTCAAAAAAAACAAAAACAAAAAAGCCGGGCGTGGTGGCGCACGCCTGTAATCCCAGCACTTGGGAGGCAGAGGCAGGCGGATTTCTGAGTTCGAGGCCAGCCTGGTCTACAGAATGAGTTCCAGGACTACACAGAGAAACCCTGTCTCGAAAAACCAAAAAAAAAAAAAAAAAAAAAAAAAGACAACATGGTGGGGCATGGTGGCAAATGTCTGTAATCCCATCACCTTGGAGGCAGAAGCAGGCAGATTTCTGTGAGTTTGAGGCTGGGCCAGGCTGGTCTACACAGAAAGTTCCAGGGCAGTGAGGGCTATAGAGAAAGCCTCTGTCTAAAACCACCAAAAACTAAAACAAACGCAAAACAAAAAACCCGAAGACACCCATAATCTTAAGGGAGAACAAAGCCTCCTGGCGTCTCTGAGGCGTGGGCACAGCTGCGTGTTTAGCACCTCTGTTCTGGAATTCCGAGTGCGACAGCTGGACTGTGACACTGCTACAGATGTCTCAGGGCAGGGCAGAAGGCACCCCACCACATCCCACGCAGGCAAGCGATTGCCTGGGAGGCAGCAGAGATGTTTTCGAGTGAATTCTTCTCAGGATAGTTCTGCAGATGACCTGTACATCCACCTGCGATTGTTTATGCTTAATTGACCGAGAACTTTCCTCAGAGACGCAACAAAACAAGTCTTCATTAGATTCACATTGTACTTTATGTTTGTCTATGAACTCACAAGAACACTAAGAACTCTGAGCTTAGTCTCAGGATTCTGATTTAACTGGTATAGGCTGGATGAGGACTGCTCATCGGTTTCTAAGCAACCTACAAGTACCTAGGGGGGATAACCCTAACACACACAAAAGCACTGCAGGCACAGCTTTCTACTCTCACAAGTTCTCTGTCGGTGTGATCTGTGATGTATCCATACATGTTACAGGATGTTTGATCACACTGTTAACCCTGAGATTGTGTTATTTATGAGAATTACTTGTTTCTAGTTGTGGTGTGGCTCAGCCCTTAGTACACACCTTTAATCCCAAACAGTGAAGGTAACATAGTTTGTAGAAGGAAGCACCATGATTGAAAGCGATGCCTAATTGAGTGCCAGACAGAGTGACAAATCAGAGAAAGATTTGACAGGATAGGATGTGCCGACTCTCAGGAGAACAGAGAGGAGGCAACGTAAGAGGGTGGGGGGCTGGGGGGGGGAGGCAGATTTACCAGAAGAGTTCTACAGAGACAGGCTGCAAGGACAGAACAGGAGAACGAGAGGAGCCAGAGGAGTACAACAGATTGCTAGAGGTAAGCCGAGCAGAGCAGTTCAGTTCAGACAGAGGCCAAGAGAGAGATGGAATCAGCGTGGAGAGTTTGGAAACATTACAGCTGAGCCAAACCAGCCAGCCAGAGATCAGAAACAAGGAAAGGTGAGTTTATTGAGCAGTAAGTCTCAGAGGGTGAAAACACTCTAGGTCTAGCTAACATTGTAGGGAGACTAGAAGCTTCTGGGACAATTACATCAGGTGACTAAAGTTGCTCTTATCCCTCCTCTGAGGTGCCTGCTGCAGGCTGTCATCTGCATGAGTCACTTGTCTGCCAGCGCTCACACTCGTTTGTCCTGCCAGCGCTCACACTCGTTTGTCCTGTCCGTGCTCACACTCATTTGTCTGCCAGCGCTCACACTCGTTTGCCTGCCAGCGCTCACACTCGTTTGTCCTGCCAGCGCTCATACTCGTTTGCCTGCCAGCGCTCACACTCGTTTGTCTGCCAGCGCTCACACTCGTTTGCCTGCCAGCGCTCACACTCGTTTGTCTGCCAGCGCTCACACTCGTTTGTCTGCCAATGCTCACACTCATTTGTCTGCCAGTGCTCACACTCGTTTGCCTGCCAACGCTCACACTCGCTCACACTCGTTTGCCTGCCAACGTTCACACTCGTTTGTCTGCCAGCGCTCACACTTGTTTGTCTGCCAGCGCTCACACTCATTTGTCTGCCAGCGCTCACACTCACTTGCCTGCCAGCGCTCACACTCGTTTGTCTGCCAGCGCTCACACTAGTTTGTCTGCCAGCGCTCACACTCGTTTGTCCTGTCGGTGCTCACACTGGTTTGTCTGCCAGTGCTCACACTGGTTTGTCTGCCAGTGCTCACACTGGTTTGTCTGCCAGCGCTCACACTGGTTTGTCCTGTTGGTGCTCACACTCACTTGCCTGCCAGCGCTCACACTCGTTTGTCTGCCGGTGCTCACATTCACTTGTCTGCCAGCGCTCACACTCGTTTGTCTGCCAGCACTCACACTCACTTGCCTGCCAGCGCTCACACTGGTTTGTCTGCCAGTACTCACACTCGTTTGTCTGCCAGCGCTCACACTCACTTGCCTGCCAGCGCTCACACTCGTTTGTCTGCCAGCGCTCACACTCGTTTGTCTGCCAGCGCTCACACTCACTTGCCTGCCAGCGCTCACACTCGTTTGTCTGCCGGTGCTCACATTCACTTGCCTGCCAGCGCTCACACTCGTTTGTCTGCCAGCGCTCACACTCACTTGCCTGCCAGCGCTCACACTCATTTCCTCATCCCTACCTCCTCAGAGTACCTCCCACCCCCGCCACCCCCTTTTGCTCCTGCACACTGTCTCAGGCTGTGCTGGGACCGCTGCAGCCTTCCTTTCCTTGACCTTCCAGTGTGCTTAACTGTGTGCTGACACACTGACCTTCACTCCCAACTGCCTCCCACAGCTCCAGCACTTAGCATGTCCACTAAGGAAAGCACACAGTGCATGCGTGGACGGAGGAAAGGTAGAGGGGTGGCCGGGACTGCGGGGCTCCCCTGCAGTCTTCACCGCATCTCTCATGTGACTGTAGCATATCATCTAACTTCGGAAAAAATGCATCCTAATAATCGTTTCTCTACACCTATGAATTTTGTTTGCCACCTGACTAACCAACAGAACTTGTTTATTACATTTTGATGAATTCAATCTGTGTGTATGTAGAAAGGACTAGATCTAAAGTCTACATTATACAAACAGAGAGGGACTGGATTCTTAGGGAATTATATACAACGTCAGTGTAAAAGCCTCACAGAGCCCAGACCTCACCCACCTGGATCTTGACAGTGTTCTGGGGGTCTTGCACATGTTCCAGGGTTGCATCCACATCCAAGGCTACTACCAGCCCAGACGTAAACCGCAAAGGGTTGTCTGACTCTCCTGCCGGCTCAATTATGGTGGCTGAGGCTTTGTGGATCTGTAAGCAACAAGAGAATATCTTAGGCTGGTGAGAGAGCTCAGCGGCAAAGGCCCCTGTGACCAAGGCTGAGGGCCAGAGTGTGATCCCTAGGGATCACAGAGCCGCACGTGGGCCTCCCCCCTAATTAATACATGTAATTAAAAACAATCAGAGGAAAACCCTCCTGCTCCTCGGATCAAAGAAGCTCACTAAAGTAAACGAATCTGGACAGACTCTGACCTGCTCTGGAAGCGGAAGATGTAGGAAGGTGCTCTGCCGAAGCATGGTCTGCAGAATTTTGATCACTTCTACAGGCTTAGACGCCATGAGTCGGGGCATAAGATCAAGGAGTTTGTCCACAAAGCTATCTTGAAGGTGGGGCAAATCCGCAATGAAACACCTGCATGAACACAAAGCAACCGGCCGTCACTCGCTCGGCACAGGCGAAGCCCATGCTCTGCCAAGCCCTGAAGCAGGAAGAGTGCTGACATGGGGAGACTTTGAGGGTCATGCCTGAAATCAACAGGAACACAGTTCAGTATGGCATAGCCGCATGATCAGCAGAAGAACCGCACTGCTGGGCTAGACAGACAGCTTCATTAATAAACCCTATGCCTGGCCTGCATGAAGACCTGAATCCAACCCCCAGGCACTGTGATAGAGCCAGGAGCAGCAGCATGAGCCCATATCCCAGCACTGGGGAGGTAGAGACAAGAGCTTCCCTGGGGCTCACTGGCAAACTCCAGGTTTAGTGAGCACCTGTTTCAGTAAGTAAGGCGGAAAGATGAAAACACCACGTCCTCAACACCTGGCACACACAAACATGTGCATGTGTGCTCACATGTACATGCATGTACACACACACACACATACACACAAACACATACAGAGGAAACTAGTTGCACTAGTTTCAGGAGCCTGTTTCACTAGGTGTTATGCCTTGTGCCTATAATCTCAAAATTAGGAGATTCTCAGGAATAGGAGGCTGAATAGGAGAATTATTATAAGTTCTAGGCCAGCCTAGAACAAACAGAAGAAAGACTCTTTAATGAGTAACAATAATTGTCCAGGCATATCCCTGAGTGCTTCACGTGGGGTGGGGACCGAAAGGGGGAATCAAATCCCCTGCAACTAGATACAGGCAGCTGTGCTGTGGGTGCTGGCAACCAAACCCAGGCCCTCTGCAAGAGCAGTAAGTGCTCCTGACTGCTGAGCTGTCCCTCCGCCCTCACCCTGACTCTGAGGTGAAAAGACACACCCAGGGGTGAAGGCTCGGGATACAGTCAGCCCTACAGAACACTGACAATGAGAAGCCACAAAAACCTCAGCTGGGGGTAGAAGAGATGGCTGTGGTGGTTTAAATAGGAACATCCCTTGCAGACTCAGGAGTGTGAATGCTTGGCACACAGGGAGTGGCACTACTGGAGGAAGTGTGTCACTGTGGGGTGGCCTCAAGGTCTCCCGTGCTCAAGCTATGCTAGTCTGGCTCACAGTGTCCTGCTGCTGCCTGAAGACCAAGATGCAGAACTCTCAGCACTGCCCCAGCACCATGTCTGCCTGCATGCTGCCGTACTTCCTCTCAGGACAATAATGGAGTAACCCTCTGAAGCTGTAAGCCACTCTTAACTAAACACTTTCTCTATAGGAACTGCCATGGTCATAGTCGCTTCACAGCAATAAAACCCTAACTAAGTCAATGGCTGAGCACTTAAAGGCACTGACTGCTCTTAAAGAGGACCTAGGATCAGTTACCAGCACCAATATCAGGCAGCCCATAACTGCCTGTAGCTCCTGTTCTAGGGGCTTTCTTCTGGCCTCCTCGGGGACTGATATGGCATATATACCTGCAGAGACATATATACACATAAAGTAAATAAATCTTTGGAAGCCTGGTTTGGTCGGCTTGAAAGCCGGAGCAGTGATGGGGGATGAACGTGAAGCCGTGTCCTGCTGGGGCAGTGTGAATGAGAATGCCCCCGTGGCTGGCTCACAGCTCAATATTTGGTCCCCAGGTGGTGAAACTGTTTGGAATGAGTTAGGTATGGCTTTGTTTGGAGGAGGTGTGGCCCTGGGACAAGGGCTTTGAAGTTTAAAGACTCTCTCTGTGGTCTGTCTGAAGAGGTGAGACCTCAGGCCCTGTTCCAGCAGATACAATGCCTGCCTGCCTGCTACTGTGCTCTCTGCCATGAAAAAAAATAAGTGTCAACACAAAACAGTTTTGGTCTCACGACATTACCCACACCACCTCCCCAGCCCCTCTGCTCTTCTACTGCATCCATTTCAAACAATGTATTTCTTACAATACTCTAAGGAAACATTTTAGGGGGAGATGTCAGAGACATAGTTTCTTTATATCCTTGGCTGTCCTGGCACTTGCTCTGTAGATCGGGCTGCCTTGAACTCTTTATGCCTCTGCTTCCTGAGTGTGGGGATTAGAGGTGTGGGTCACTACATCCAGATCTGAGGGAACATTTAAACTGTATAAGAACCCAAGTTCTACCCTCTGGAACCCAAATACAAACGCTGGGAGCAGCAGTCACACCTATATGCTGGGTATTTTAAGACGGGAACTTCCTGGCAAGCTGACGGAAACAAGTCAATGGCTTCCACGGTTAGTATGATACTGTCTCAGGAGAAAGTGGACAGGGACTGAGGAGCCATCTGGATCCATCTCTGGCTTCCATATGCTTCCATACACACACACACATACACACACACACACACACACACACACACACACACACACACACATACACACACACACACACAGTTTCACTACCTTGCCCAAGCTGGCCTTAAAGTAATAGGCTCAAGTGAACCTTCTGCCTCAGCATCTGGATTTAGCTGGGATTGCAGGCATGCTCTTTGGTGCCTGGCTTGAGGCATGCTTATTCTATATATTTATTGTTATTTAAAAAAATTTATAAATACTTTGATTATGTGTGAACATTTCTGTGTGTGGGTCTGTGCACATTAGTGCAGGTGCTGGCAGCATCCAGAAGAAGGCATCGAATCCCCTGCACTGGAGGTACAGGTGACTGTGAAACACCCAATATGGGTGCTGGGAACCACTCAGTTCACTAAAGAACAGCGACTGCTCTTGGCTGCCCAATCATCTCTCCAGTCTCTACTTCTTTTTCTTTTTCTTTTTCTTTTTCTTTTTCTTTTTCTTTTTCTTTTTCTTTTTCTTTTTCTTCTTCTTCTTCTTCTTCTTCTTCTTCTTCTTCTTCTTCTTCTTCTTCTCCTTCTCCCTCTCCCTCTCCCTCTCCCTCTCCCTCTCCCTCTCCCTCCTCCTCTTCCTCCCTCTCTCTCCCTCCCTCCCTCCCTTCCTTTCCCCCCACCCCCCATCTTACTATGTAGCAATGGCTAGGGCTAGCCTGGTAGTTGACTAGGCTGGCCCCAAATTTATAGAGATACCTCTGCCTCCGTCTCCAAAGTATTGATATTAAAAATATGTGTCACCATACCTGGCTTGTTATTATCCACCTATAAAATTAAAGAATAGCTAGATATGGTAGTATACACCAATGATCCTAGCACTCGGGAAGTATAAGCAGGAGGATCTGTAGTTCATGGCCAGCTTTAGCAATACAGCAAGTTCAAGACTTGCCTAGACTACGTGAGTCCCTGACTCAAACAGGGAAAGAACAAAGCCGGGCATACTCATATACCTGTAATCCTACCATTCAGAAAGCTGAGGCAGGAGATCAATACTTCAGGTGGGCATACTCATGTAATCCTACCATTCAGAAAGCTGAGGCGGGAGGAGCAATACTTCAGGTGGGCATACTCATATACCTGTAATCCTACCATTCAGAAAGCTGAGGCAGGAGGATCAATACTTCAGGTGGGCAAACTCATATACCTATAATCCTACCATTCAGAAAGCTGAGGCAGGAGGATCAATACTTCAGGTATTGCCAGTCTGAGCAATACAGCAAGATCTTTTCTCAAGCAAAAGCATAAGAATATTGAGAACAATTTTTATTTGTTGGTCAACTAAGTGCAGAATCCAAATGGTTCCTGATGTTTTCATTATTTAGTTGTATGTTTACTTCTGAAGCTCTAGATTCAGAACAGCTTATACATCATTAAAGAAAATACCGCATTTAGGGCCCACTGACAAGGGTGACAAATAGCTCAGCAGCACGGGAAAGGTATGTGATCTTGTTTGGTGCCAGTTATTGTCTGCTTAAGCAAGATGGAAAAAAAATCATAAGGATTACAAAATACTCACCTCTGAAAAAAATCCACTTCCTGTAAAAATTTCTCACACATTCCAAATAAAGGGTCAACCCTGTAGGAAAAAAAGCAAAGTGTAAAAAACTTGTGACTCTGAACTAAGGAGCGAGGACAAGAAGTCGCAGAAACCTGAGTTTCAGTAAGAGGAGAGTGACTGTGTTACACTGTAAAACAGCTCTTAAGACAACAGCAGGAAGACAGGCAGTGCTCTCTCTGAGGGACGGGACCACGAGCAGGAGCTACTCTGACCCAAGTACAAACTTGGAAATATCTAAAAAGAAAGAAGCAAATGCACCTCTCTTAGGTGGCCTTCCCTAAATGTTACTCCTCGTTAGCCTGGGGAGATCACAGGAACAGAGCTGCCAGTACCCTCAAGAACACCACCTATTCGCCTCGCCCAGCTCCGTGTCTTACCCTCGAGTAGTGCGCGCAGTCACTATAAGCTGCAGAGCTCTGGCCTGAAGCCTCATGTGGTGTATGATCACAACCTGCCTGTTTTCCACACCACTGTACATAAACTCCATTTTGTAGGTCTCTTCCATGATCTGTAAGGAGAAGACAATGTACAGTCAGTGAACTATCTGGAAGGCAAGGGCTTTCTATCCTTAACCGAGGAGCGATGGGCAGCCGACGGCGTCTAAGCGAAGAGAGCCAGTGTTCTTCCGAGTACGGCCTCTGGTAGGCTAACCGCACTGCCAGCGGGTGGTCTTACACCCATGCAGACAGCATGAACTAGGCTCCACAGATCATTTTAAAACACACACACACACACAAAGTTGGGAGGTAGGGGCAGCTTTAGGAAAAGTGAATATGAA
This sequence comes from Apodemus agrarius, assembly GCA_964023405.1. Taxonomy (NCBI): domain Eukaryota; kingdom Metazoa; phylum Chordata; class Mammalia; order Rodentia; family Muridae; genus Apodemus; species Apodemus agrarius. The sequence goes on along the minus strand of OZ030005.1, from coordinate 89,734,575 downwards.
AATACACTGTATGAGCTGGCTGTGGGGGCACGCACCTTACATCTCCAGCACTCAGAAGGCTAAGGCAGAAGGGTTGGAGGCCAGCCTGGTCTACAGAGGGAGTTCCAGGACAGCCATGCATGGCTACATAGAGAAGCCCTGCCTCATTAAACCAAAACCAACCAACAAACCAACAAACCAAACAAACAAACAAAACCCATTTGCATGAAATTACCAAAGAATTAATAAAAATATTAAACAACCTCAAAATCAACTTACATGTATTTTTAGATGAAAGATTCACAACTGTATTGGGTTTATAAGTAGAATAATAAAAATTGTGTGTGTGTATGTATGTGATGTGTGAGAGTGTGTAGGTACCTTTTGTAAATTCCAGAAATTGAATTTAGGTTGTCAGGGCTACACAATAAGCACTATGACTGTCACTATATTGACCCACAAACTGGAAATATGTAGAAAACAAAGGAATCTCAGAAATCATACAATTAAACTGTCACATTTTACAGAGGAGGAAACTCCAAGAGACTCAAATAGCTTGCTTAACTTACCACCTCATCAGGTGGAGAAGACCTGAGACTAGAACCCAAGCCCCCTGACTCCAAGGCCCAGTGCTTACACAATCCCACAGGCCGAGTTCTAACTAGTTCTATCAGAGCCTGAAATCTCAGAGGCCAGGAGACGGGTCTGAGGAGTCTCTCACCTGTTTTGCTGCTGCTGAGGCCAAGTCACTCTGCTTGAGGTACAAGGGGGCAGCCACATTCCACAGCTTCTCCTGCAAGGCCTACTCAGACACGGAAAGAAGAGACAGATGCAGCCGTCACAAAACTGGGGAAATGATACAACATTGAGACCGTGTCTTTGCTTTGCTGTGACAATGTACCACGCTCAGGGCTTCCTATTCATCACCCCTCCTGTTTTAAGCAAGTAAAGCCTTGCCTAAGCAGAGAAGGAGAACAGCAGCTCGTGCTCAGATAGGTGACTGTCTGCAAGCAGGAGTCACAAACCCTCACCAATACCAGCAGGCAGGTCAGCCTGTTCCCAGGGCCACTGCAGTAACCTGAGCAGGCTGTCATGCTCGCAGCCAGACTCTTCTCTTTGCACCTATGCCCCGTGTCCTGCGATGCATCCGGCCACTTACCCAACTACAAGTCAGGCAGCTTTCCTACATTCTCCCTTCTCAACTTCACCACTCTCACCAACAGCCACAGATTTCCCCACCGACCTCCGTTCACCTATCCATTCGTGTCTGGGACCCGGAGTCATTTACTTCTGCTGTGGAACATTATTCTCAGGGAGAAAGAATAATAATATTCCTCAGAAAGGGTATCCTTATATAGTATGTAGCCCAGGCTGGCCTCAAACTTATGATTCTCATGTCTCAGCCTCTCTAGTGCCAGGATTACAGTAAGCGTAATCATGCCGATGATCCATCTATTCTACTCTACTCTATAGAGTTCAGCTATCAACAGTTCCACAAATGTGATAGGTTTCCTTTGTCTGTTTGTTGTTTTTAGGTCTGTGAACCACATGCATGTCTGGAGGGGCAGAAGGGATCAGCCCCTCTGCTGGAATGGAGTTACGCATGGTTGTGAGCCACCTTGTGGGTGCTGGGGGTTGAACCTGGGCTCTCTGGAAGAACAAGTGCTGGGCCAGTATGTTTTAAATTACAATGAGACTCTTGCGGGAATCTCGTGAGTAAGCTGAAACGGGTGAGGGCAGGAGAGGGGACATGTTATCAGTGGGCAGTTATCTAGTGTCCTGAGAGGCCTCAGTGCCAAGCCCAGTTGGTATTTTCATTTTAGTCTCTAAGAACTCCAAGCTGGGGCAGGCAAGCAAGATTTTCACAGAAGGCATAAGTGGCAGTCATCAGGTTGTTAAGGGCAACAATCAATCGTTTCAGCTGTTTCTCCAGGTCACTCTGTTCTAAGTAGCAAGTGAAGTCATGCTTAGCAAATAGGCAGTACAAGCAGTGCTTTGAGTACGTTCACTAAATAAACCAATAAATCAGCACCTAATAATTGGTCTTTTCTCCCTTATTCTACTCCAAGGCAGGCTTGTCCTCACAGTAAGTCTGAGAATCCAGCGGGCACTGCACTGCAGCACACCCCAGTTTGGGTCACTAACACTCCAGGCGCTCAGTACCCACACCCGTCAGCAGCATCACACTGAACAGCAGCAGGTTCAAGATCAGGCATAATAGAAAACCTAAATGCATACTTCTAACTGTTGCTCATATAAAGCTTTTACACAGGTTTGTTGTTGGAGTAAAATGAGTTTGTATCTTTTTTTTTTTTGAGTACATAATATTACACAGTAAGTATTTTGTTACACTGTGGTGTGATTCTCCACACAGACCATTACCACACACAGGCCTAAGGGTTAAGTAGAGGTCACAATTTATTTAGCACCTTATTATAAACACATTCCTGGCTCAGGTTCTAGACTGAATAAATAATCAGCATAGTTGAGCAATGTCTTCTCATTCCCCTCTGATATTTGCTCCTTAGAAAAGTGGACGTCGTTTTTCTTTTTCAGTAAGCCAGTGTCTCATGCCAGCAATCCTGCCCTTTATTCCCACCTGTGCTTTCCTGTCCTCAACTGGGAATTAAACCCAGGCCCTCACACATGCTAGGCAAATGGTCTACACTCAGCTATAACACCAGCTGATTTTCCGTAGGCAGTTTCACTAAGTTGCCTAGACTGGCCATGAATTTACAATACTGTTATTTCCATTCCTTTAACAGATAGATTATAGGTCTGTGCCAACAGAAGTCTGGGTAGTTGGCCCTTTTAAGAGCAAAGAATTAGCCTTTCAACTTGGACAAACAGAATCAGCAATTTAAGGAAATAGTATAAAAGTTTATGCAAATCTATGGCCAATCCCATTACATAGAACACTTAAAGATCCCTGGTATTCCTCCATGGCCTCTGCATCTGCTCCTGTCTCCAAGTACCTGTCCTGACTTCCTTCAGTGATGAGCAGAGATATTGGAAGTGTAAGCCAAACAAACCCTTTCCTCCTCAAGTTGGTTTTGATCAGGGTGTTTCATCCCAGCAAGAGAAAGCCTTCGAGACTATATGAGTTAACATTTGTTTAGATAGAATACAACAGACTGTAGACCTGTGATTTTCCCATTGCTGGATGGTTTCACAGAACAGAAGTTTTTCTACTTAGGATCTCAAACACTGCTGGATCAATTCAAGTTCATTTTTAGCATCAAAAATCATAAATACTCTAGATCCAAACGAACCTTAATGAGGAGCAGCTGACACTGAAGATAGGTGGCAGAGAAGTCAGCCACCCCTGCCAATTCAGACTGAAGTTCTCCAAGTCTTTGCAGATCTCTACAGTAAAAACAAACACACACAAAAGAAAGCCAACTCAGGTCAGAGCAGAAGGTCAAGTCACAACTGTTAACCATTTTACAGCTGGTACTGGTCCAAGCAACAGATGACACCACCAGTGCTGGGGTGGCTATGGTGACATCAGGCCACACATCTCCCAGCCCCTATTTTAAAGTTTTAAAAAGCAGTTTACTCTTATATGTTCATTTGTAAACATAACTACTTGAAGTGGAAACTTCTGGTTTGTTTGGAAAGTCTGTTATGCCAAATGATGTTTTGCTAGGGCACACAGGTAAAAGGATGTTTTGCAGGAGCAGACACAGGCGAAAGGGTGTTTTGTTATAGCAAACATGTGAAAGGACTGGCGTGTAAATGTAATCCCACAGACAGCGGGCGACGAGCACTGAGCTTGGCTTGCTTTGCTCCGCCTCACTATTCATCGCTAACGATACTCATGTATTGGTTCACCTTACATAGAGCTCTACTAGTGGTGACGCCAGAGAGAAACTCGCCTAAGAACTGCTTGTAAGGTTCCTCTGGTGGCAGCCTGCTGCTTCCAAGGCCTCGCCTCAGGCTGGTTGGAGAGCCTTGTGGTTTCTTCAGGATTGAACTACAGCTGCTAGTTCAGGAGCAGTGTCTGTCTGCCCAGAGGACTGGACAGCAGCTGCTGGTTTGTGTGTGGTGTCTGCAACTGCTGAGTTGTATTTGGTGTTTGCTATGGGACTGAACTGCTGCCAAAGAGGAATGAGCTTGCTCCCAAAAAGCTACTGCTGGACAAGTCTGCTTCCCCCATATTCTAAGAACTTTTTTCTCCCACTACCTCTGCTAGGTGGTGGGCTAGAGGAGAGATTGAACACTTATTAAAAGTATGTTGCAAAAAATTTATGCCTACAACTACTGCTTTATTTTTTTTTTTCATTAAAAGTTTTATTCTGGGAAATAATCCCTAGGGAAATAATCAAGAGAAATGATTTATGCCCCATAACATTCATTGCTATGTGGACTATTACATATAAAAATTCAGTGACTAACTAAAGATCCATGAGAGAAATATTGCTAAGTAAATTATGGTACAGCTAATAAAATACTTTATATCTATTAAAAACAAAATGGAATCTTAAATGGCTGAGAACACTGAAAGAAATGTTCAACATCCTTAGCCATCAGGGACATGCAAATCAAAACGACTCAGATTCCATCTTAGAGCTGTCAGAATGGCTAAGATCAAAACCACAAGTGACAGGTCATGCTGACACAGACGTGGAGCAAGGAAAACACCTCCATTGCTAGTGGGAGTGCAAACTTGTGGAGCTACTATGGAAACCAATAAGGCAGCTCCTTCGAAAAGTAAGAATCAATTTACCTCAAGACGCAGCTATATTACTCTTTGGAAAATACCCAAAGGATGCTTTACCCTACTACAAAGACATGTGCTCAGCCATGTTTACTGCAGCTTTATTCATAGTAGCCAGAAAGTGTAAATAACCCAGATGTCCCTCAACCAAAGAATGGATAAAGAAAATGTAGTATATTTCCTCAGTGGTTAAAAATAATGGCGTCATGAAATTTGCGGGTGAATGGATTCAACTACTAAAGACCGTCCTGTGTGAGGTAACCCAGACCCAGAAAGACAAACATGCTATGTCCTCACTTGTAAGCAGATATCAGCTGTTAAGTAAGGATAATAATGCTACAATCCACAGAGCCAGAGGGGCTAAGGAACAAGGAGGGATCAAAGGGGAACATACGAATCTCTCTGGTAAGGAGAAATAGAATAGATTCTGTGGGAGGACTGGGAGTGTGGGGGATGGGAACAGGAGGACTCAGGTGAGGGAGGGGGTGGAGGGTAAGAGGGACAGGGGAGGAGAGGACTGGAAGAGAGGACTGGGAGAGCGGACTGGAATTGGGGGTCTTTAGGGGAGCGATGTAGAAAACTAGTTGAGCGGCAACTCCCTGGAACCCATCAGAGTGACCTTAGGACGTCTCCTAGCAATGGCGGATACAGTCTGAACTGACTGTCTTCCACAACCAGGCAAGGCTCCCAGCAGTGGACCAGGACATCAGCCCAGCCATAAAACCTTCAACCTACAACCTCTCCTGTCCTCAAGCTGTGCCAGGACAATGGTGGTGGGTGGCCTGTGGGAGTGGCCAATCATTTTCTGGCCCAGCTTGAGGCCCAGGCCACGAGAGGGAGCCCACAACTGACACTGCCTCAACTGCCCGGAACCAGAAGCAAGGCAGCCCAGAGACCCTGGACTCAAGCAAACATGACTGGGAAAAAAAGCGCCAATAAAGATTGTAAAAATAAATTGAAAATGCTGCTTGTGGTGCTGCATGCCTTTAGTCCCAGCACTTGGGAGGCAGAGGCAGGCAGAGGTGAGAGTTTGAGGTCTGCCTGGTCTACACAGTGAGATCTAGAACAGCCAAGGCTATATAGAGAGACACTCGTAACAACTTGAAAATATTTTCAAAGTTCTATGGGTAAAAATACTCAGGATTGGAGAGCTAGTTCAGTGGGTATAAGCATCTGTCACTCCTGCAGAGAATCCAAGTCTGGCTCTCAGCTCGCAACTATTCCTAAACTGCAGCTCCAGAAGAGCAACAACATCGTGTCACCTCCAGAAACCCACAAACACAGGTAATGTACACATACACATGCTGGCAAAACACACATTAAGACAAAATATGTAAAAAATATGTATGCATAAACACTCAGCCATTTTCCACTTTTAACTGAGCTCCGATTCTGTTCATGAGAACATCCTCCTCAAGCCCATCTCTAGGTAGTGAGTTGGATCCAACTAAGCCAACTAGCACATATCCTAAGGAGGCCAGGGACCAAGGTGTCTTCCTCTGTTGTGTCTCTCAGTCCCTGGAGCTCACCTACTGACAGAGTCTGGGACCCTCCCGTCTTTGCTTCCAAAAGCCAGGATTACAGGCACATGCCCTGCCACCTCCACCTTTTCTTAAATGTGGGCACACAAACTCAGGTCCTGCCAGAAAGCCGTTTACCTACTGAGCCATCTCCCGAACCTGCCTCATTATTTTTCAATGGCAACATAAAGATTCTATGCATTTGGATCACATGAGAAGCTACTGCAGGCATAGCAGATTACTTTGCAGCCTAGACAAAACTGTCCACTGAACTAGCTCCTCATGCTGGGGGTGGGGGCGGGGGCAGCATCATGACAGTTAATGCTGCCTCCTAGACACCCTGATGGTGGGAAGGAGGTGCCCACAACCAAGCCCAGAGCAAATGCAGCCAGTGACTGAAGACATGGATGTCTATGCATTATATTGTCCCATGTGTTTGAGTGGCCTGGTCTGTCCTGAGGAGCCCACTCACATAGAAGGAAAGAGCCTGGGTTATCCATGCCTATGAACTACAATTCTGGTGGCCAGCTAGTCTTTGCCGTTCACTTCTCCACTGTGTCTCTTCCAAGAGAAGTTCAGACCCATTCTACTTCTGAGGCAATTACTGTCAGCAAGATTCTGCCCTCTGTTACTACTAAAAGAACACTGCCAAGCTGATCACGCACTGAGGGCCTCCAGGTCTCACTTGGTCCACTGCCCCTGGAGTGTAGCAATGGTTCTCAGATTCACAGAACAGACTGCAACCCTACACAACTAGCTGTGAAAAACCGCAACTACTGACAGGCAAAAATGGAAACTGCTAGCCATGGACAAAGTCCTCTATGTTCCAGCATGTCCTTGTGTCCCTCATTGGGACACATTGTAAGACTGTGAACCCTTTAAAATGAAAGGTACAAAGAGCACCTTCTGTGTGCTGTGTACTGTTGCTAGGTATTTCCTTACTCCAGTTCATTTAATCCTCACAACATGAATTGTAGTTAATCTGTCTCATGGAGCATGAAACCAAAGACCAACATTACCTGATTTGCCCAAGATCACAGAATTAAAAAATGGCAAAACCAGAACACAAACCCAGGCCTGTCTGACTCTAAAACCCTTTTCTTTAATCATTATCATATAATAATTTCCCATTTGTTTATTTGCTATTATTTTATTTGTGACATATAAAATATTAATGAAATAAACCAAACTAAAAAACAGCTATATTGAACTATATTTCAATGTGATTTGGCAGGGCAAAAATGCCCCCCTCAGAAACACACTCCAATGATCCTTGGTCCATAAAGCTAATAAACAGCATTTTTAAAATATTAAAGTTAAGCCAGGCTTAATTCCAGAACTCAAAAGTCAGAGGCAGGTAGATCTCTGAGTTTGAGGCTAGCCTGGTCTACAAAGCTATTTCCAGAAGAGCCATGATTACACAGAGAAGCACTGTCAAAAATAAACCAACAAAGAAATAAAGCCAGCAAGCAAGCTAGTGTGGTGTGTTCATTTGGGAGACAGAGGCAGGAGGATCAGAATTTGGGTGCAGCAGCCTCCTTCCATAGGAAGTTTGAGACCGTTCTCAGCCACCTGAGACTTGTCTCAAACTGAAAAATGAAACAAAACAAAATGAATAACAACAACAAAAAAGAGTACAAATATATTGTGATTTTAAAAAGAAAAAAAATCACGACTTACAAAATAGCCCAAATTTGTTAATTTTTAATTGGTTTACATTTATTTCTTATCTGGATTTTTGTGTCTCTCTGTTGGCATGGGTCACAACACATGTGTGGAAACAGAACATACATGTGGAGATGAGAGGACATGCTTGAGTCTGTGCTCTCCTCCTACCATGTGGGTTCAGGGAGGATCTTAGATTGTCAGGTTTGGCAACAAGCACCTGTACTTGATGCACCATCCTGCCTGCCCCAAATCTGTTCATCTTTAAAACCACTATTAAAAATAGCTTTTTGGCCGGGCATGATGGCGCACACCTGTAATCCCTGCACTTGGGAGGCAGAGGCAGGCGGATTTCTGAGTTCAAGGCCAGCCTCATCTACAGAGTGAGTTCCAGGACAGCCAGGGCTACATAGAGAAACCCTGTCTTGAAAAACAAAAAAAAACAAACAAACAAAAAAAAATTGCTTTTTGTTTTGTTTTGTTTTTTAAAAAGGAGCCAGGCCTGCAAGCACATTTTTAATCCCACAGAAGGCAGAGGCAGGCTGACTTCTGGTCTACACAAGTTCTAGAATAGCCAGGCTACATAACAGACCTTGTCTCAAGAACAACATATCTGGATGTCCAGATTCCCTTACAGGAATTCAGAAATGCTTGCTACAGACAATAACTGTGACAACAGGAACTTCAGCGTCAGACAAGCTACATTCACATTCTGGTCCTGACAGGTATCGCATGTGGATAGAGCAGGGTGGGCCCTCAGCTGTTGCTCCACTGCTCCCCTTCCCGTTTCCTCCTTGATTACGCTCCTGTGGATGCACTCATGCCCAGGGCACTAGAACAGAGGTCTTGCCAGATCAAAGCTTTATAAGGACAACTGCCAGACGACTTGAGTTCAATCACCATGACCCAAAGAATAGAAAGAAAGAACCAATTCCTGCAGGTTATGCTTTTATTTCCACATGGGGGATGTATTGCACACACACACACACACACACACACACACACACACACACACTGGGGGGGAGGGGGAACATACTAAATAAAATGTAAAAGAAAAAAATATATAAAACAGCAGCTCCTGAAGACAACGGAACCTAGCAGGTGTTTACTGAGACCTACTAACAGTAGCACAGCAAAAGGAGCTAAACAAGTCGGCTTGTGTCTATGCATTCTGCATTTGCCAACAGAATAAACCATCAAGGACAAGCCCTAAATGCTTAATTAGATGGGAATGAATCAGGAATCAAAGCTTATTTTCCTGGGCTTTGGGCCAGAAGCCTCTTTTAGTGGCCTCCAAAACTGCACACTATCATGGAGCAGGAGAAAAGACATCAGTGCTGAAGCCCACTGCAGACAGCGCGCGCCAAGAGCAGTGGGACGCTGGCTCCCAGAGCCATGGCTGGCCCACAGTGTACAAAAGGCATCCGCAAACTTGCTGGAAAGGTTGGCTGGACACGATTTCCTATTATATGGACCATGTTGTCCAGCAGAGCATCTCCCTAATAGAGCCATCATTTACCCAGGCACTAGTCACCTAGAATACAGATCACTAACCCAGGCTCTCTAATGAGAGAATCACGTGACTGTTTCCAGTCAGTATTATGGAAAACTGGAAGATACCCCTTTGGGGGGGGGCTGTCTTTTCAAAGTAAGAGATGCAGAATGAAGGCCTTTTCTTCTTCCTACAGGTAAAAGTAGACTAGAAATAGGGATAGCGGGATTGCCAGGCAGAGAAAGCACAGACACAGACAGAAGACAGACACAGGAAAAATGAGCATGGACCCAGGATTACCTCAGCTCTGCGAGGCTGAGGAGGGTGAACCTGTTGTCTTACTAAAGCATTGTTCCTCTGAGCTTCTGTCACTCATTTAACTAATACACAAGAAAGGAAGGGTCAAAGTGTCTTTCTACCTCTTTCTTTCTGGTTTGTTTTTTTCCCCCCGAAACAGGGTTCTCTGTGTAGCCTTGACTGTCCTGGAACTTATCTGTAAACCAGGGTGGCCAGGAACTCACAGAGATCCACCTGCCTCTGCCACCCATGTGCTGGGACTAAAGGCATGTGCTCTTAGTAACTATTTCTATGTGCACTACTCTTTGACTCATGAATACAAACAGCATTAAAAAAATAATAACCTACTACAAGGGTAATGGCCAACAGCCAGAAATGAGAGGACTCCAAAGTGAGCACGAGAGAACGCCAGCTCAGAGGGAGCGGCCCGACTGCTTACCTGATGGTGAACTCCAGCAGCTCCTGGGCCCCCTGAGGGTCCAGGTGCTGAACACTGTACACCCTTTCAAGGCTCTGCTGCAGGAACTGCTGGGAAGGATCTTCATGAGGGGTGATGTTGGAGGGGACAGCGGAGGACACCAGTTTTCTCCCTGGCAACTAAGAAAATAGTGGAACAACAGTCAGCAAATTCTATGGCTCAATTTATGTTCTCGTTCTCTCTCTCTCTCTCTCTCTCTGTCTCTGTCTCTCTCATACACACACACACACACACACACACACACACACACAGAGACATGCATGGGCGGGAGGGGAAGAAGACAAGGAAAAAGGACTAGGAAGGCAGGTACAAATATAAGAATGCCAACATGACCCACCCAATAATATGATAGAAAAAAAAAAAGAGAATATATTGTATTTCTGTGGCTGAGCATAGGAATAGAATAAAGAGTTATTCTGTGTTACATATATTAAGACTTGTGTTTCATTTAATGAGAGATTGATAAATTTATTCCCAAATAAGTTTAGGAAGCATGCTATAAAATGTTTTATATGAGGGTAATTGAAATTCCTATTTTAATTATTAGTAGAAGTTACTATTTAAAAAAAGAGATGGAGGGCCAGTGAGACGGCTCAGCGAGTAAAGAAACTCACCATAGAGCCTGAGGACTTGAACTTGTCCCTGAGACCTACTTGGTGGGAGAGAGGCAACTCCCAAAACATGTCTTCTAACCTGCACATATATATGTGCCTTGGCATCATGTACCCACATACACAGACACAATCACATGGTAGAGGGAACTGACTCCCACTAGCTGACCTCTATCCACATGCATGTCACAGCACATGCATATCCCTTCTACACACATATACACAAAATAAATAAATGTAAAGAAAGAAATATCAGAAGTTTATCCTTAGTCTAAAATGTAATCTATTGTTAAAGATTCCTTTTTTTTCCCTTGTCTAACATTCTATGACTAAGAATCAGACACACTGGTTCAAACTGATAGGCAGGCATCATTGATTGTATATTCAGCACAAAGAGAGAAAGAGAGAGGTGGAGAGAGAGGAGGGAGGAAGGGCAGAAGGAGGATCATGGGGGAGGGGGGTGGTGAGAACTGGAGCACAGGAAGCCAAGCGCAGCAGCACTGCTGCAATCCCGTACTGTGCGGACTGAGGCAAAAGGATTGCAAGTTCAAGGCCAGCCTAGACTGCACAGTGAGACCTTGTCAACATAAAAATGTTTCAAGTACAGTATAGCAAAGCCCAAGATAATAAAGAATGGGGGTGTCTTAGTCAGGGTTTCTATTCCTGCACAAACATCATGACCAAGAAGCAAGTTGGGGAGGAAAGGGTTTATTGACCTTACACTTCCACACAGCTGTTCATTACCAAAGGAAGTCAGGACTGGAACTCAAGCAGGTCAGGAAGCAGGAGCTGATGCAGAGGCCATGGAGGAATGTTACTTACTGGCTTGCTTCCCCTGGCTTGCTCAGCCTGCTCTCTTATAGAATACCAGCCCAGAGATGGCACCACCCACAAGGGGCCCTCCTTCACTTGATCACTAATTGAGAAAATGCCCACAGCTGGATCTCATAGAGGCACTTCCCAAGTGAAGCTCCTTTTCCTATGATAACTCCAGCCTGTGTCAAGTTGACACACCAAACTAGCCAGTACAATTGACCCCTTGTCAACTTGACACACCAACATATCACTATTAAGCCTCAACCCTTACTTTCTTATTCATCCCCAAGATCTCAATAATGTAAAAAGTCCCACAGTCTTTACATAAAATTCAAAGTCTTTTAAAAATTCAATGTCTCTTAACTGTGGGCTCCACTAAAATACCTTCTTTCAAGAGGGAAAAATATCAGGGCACAGTCACAATCCAAAGCAAAACTCAAACTCCAATGGCTCAGTGTCTGGGATCCAACTCACGATCTTCTGGGCTCCTCCAAGGGCTTGAGTCACTTCTCCAGCTCTGCCCTTTGTAGCACACAACTTGTCTTCTAGGCTCCAGCTGCCTGTACTCCGCTGCTGCTGCTGTCCTTGGTGGTCATCGCATAGTACTGGCATCTCCAAGCCTCAACTCTTTTGCATGACCCCTTCAGTCCTGGGTCATCAATTACAACTGAGGGTACACTTTCACCAATGGCCTTCCGTGGCCTCTCAGCGTACCAAGCCTCAGCTGTTCTTCATGATGCCTTCATGCCTTCAAAAGCAGTACCACCTGGGTGACTCTTACACAGTACCAAGTCCTGCTACAGCACGAGGCACAACCTTGGCTATCTGGAACACATCCTCTGTGCTCTCAGAAAACACTTCCCAGAAGATTTCACCTCAGTGATGCTGGTCTCTTCTTACTCACCGCTAATTTCTTAGCTCCAGCTAACCAGCATCAATAGTCCCAGTAACACAACGACTCACTTTAGTGGTTCTGGTATCTTGTTACTCACAGCTGATTCTTCAGCCCCAGCTAACCAGAACCACAGAGTCTTCATGGCCCTGATAAGAGTCTTTAATTTTCCCTCTGAAATTTCACAAGCCAGGCCTCCATCTTCTGCACTGTTCTCAACATAATCTTCCAAGCTCCTCCACAACATCTCAGAGAGGTCTCATCACTGAATGGACCATCTAGCCCAAAGTTCCAAAGTCCGTCCACAGTCCTCCCCAAAACATGGTCAGGTTGTCACAGGAATACCCCACTACGCTGGTACCAATTTGTCTTAGTCAGGGTTTCTATTCCTGCACAAACATCATGACCAAGAAGCAAGTTGGGGAGGAAAGGGTTTATTGACCTTACACTTCCACACAGCTGTTCATTACCAAAGGAAGTCAGGACTGGAACTCAAGCAGGTCAGGAAGCAGGAGCTGATGCAGAGGCCATGGAGGAATGTTACTTACTGGCTTGCTTCCCCTGGCTTGCTCAGCCTGCTCTCTTATAGAATACCAGCCCAGAGATGGCACCACCCACAAGGGGCCCTCCTTCACTTGATCACTAATTGAGAAAATGCCCACAGCTGGATCTCATAGAGGCACTTCCCAAGTGAAGCTCCTTTTCCTATGATAACTCCAGCCTGTGTCAAGTTGACATAGCAAAGCCCAAGATAATGAAGAATGGGTAGATAGATGGATGTTCATAGACTAGACATTTGTAGTGCTATTTAATAATCACAGGGCACCAAAAATCAACACACCAAACTTCTTTCAACATACCCTCAAGGCAGGAACCAGATGAGAAAGGCTGTCTCGGAGGTAGGCATAGTGCCTGAGGGTGTGGTCTGAGAACAGTGCTGGCATTGTAGGGCAGGTCTTGGCAGCATTGAAGATAAGAACTAAAACTGCAATGTCTGATACGTACGTGGGTTAAGGGAATTTAGAATATGAAAGATTAAGGTTTGCCTATGTAACTTGTCATCGAGATCCCCATTTCCAAAGATCCCACCTAAGAACCACAATTTGCCAATAATCACAACACTGCAAAATCAGGGCTGGAGCCCAGTTGTTGAGCGCCTGCCTGACATGTAAGACACAGCCCTGGATTCACAACCCTGGGTGCAATCCTCAGAACCACAGGGGCATGCCTGTAACCTCAGGTAACAGCACTCAGGAGGATCAGGAAGTCAGGCTCAAGGCCAAAGTGGGCTACATAATACTCTGCCTAAACTAATAAACAAATCCGACACACCGTGAGGGTACGCAGGACTAAGGGAGAATGCAGTGGTCTCCTTGTGTTCATGTGTTTGGATGATTAGTTTGAATAATGATCCCTAAAACCCATGCTGTGTCTGGATCAACGCATGGAGCAGAAGGGACCTAGGGAGCGTGAGGATGCACTGGTGTGAGTGCACTTCCACTGCTGGAAAACAATCTAGCCCCAGGTCACGCTCCAGGAGAAAACCAAACCCACTGATGTTCAACTAGAAGCAGTGGGCGTGCACTGCCCCTGGGCAGCACCTCCCTCGGGCTGCAGATCAGAGTAAGCGTGGCACAAGGCGCAGGAGAGTCGCTTTAAAATCAGACGCTTCAGGCTTTAAAGGCAGATCTAGTTGAGCTTTTGTTTGTTTCTTTCTTTCTTTGTTGCTGAGGAGGACAAAGAGCCTTGCCTGTATTATTCAAGCCCTCCCATGCCCTCTACCACTAAGCTACATTTGTACCCTCTTCCCCTACCACAATCTTAAAAACTAAACAAACAAAATACTGGTTTCCCACTGTGTCTTAGATGTATGCCAGGCTCGCCTTAAACTTCTGCAGCAGCCCACAGTGTATGGTATAACATCTGGCTGCAGAACTGATTTTTTGTTTTTGTTTTTGAGTTACTTAAAACTTAATTTTGTCTTAAAAAAAGAAAAAGATAAAAAAATCCTTAGCCAGGCGGTGGTGGCACACGCCTTTGATCCCACTTGGGAGGCAAAAGCAGGTGGATCTCTTTGAGTTCCAGGCCACCCTGGTTTACAGATAAGTTCCAGGACAGTCAAGGCTACACAGAGAACCCTGTTTCAGGGGGAAAAAAAAAAACAAACCAGAAAGAAAGAGGTCGAAAGACACTTTGTGTATTTCTGAATTCAAGGCCAGCCTGGTCTACAGAGTGAGTTCCAGGACAGTCAGGGCTACACAGAGAAACCCTATCTCGGAAAAAAAAAAAAAAACCAAAAATAAAAATTAAAAAAAAAAAATCCTCTTCCTCCCTCCTTTCCCGCACAAGGTTCTGTGGCAAATCATAATTGTACAAAATATATAATGACTATGTGCAATGTATGAAGTGGTAAATAAGAGGTAGTAATATCTGTTGCTATTAAACAGCAAAGATGAGTTATTATGAAAACAATGAAAGCCGGGAACAGCCAACAGAGTTGCTCTGACATACTACAGCACCAAAAGAAAACATTAAGTAAAATTCAGACCGCCGAGAATCCACTGCTCTAAGGCAGCAGCGCCCATCCGAACTAAGCACAGGATACAGGCTGGGTCGTCCATGTCTGGTTCAGCAGTATCAAAAAATGGGTGAGTGCTCAGGAGCTCCGGCACCAAAGGAAGCACCAGGGTCGGATGCCGGCTCCCCAGAAACTTCAAGCACCTGAAACAAGCAAACAGCAAGTTAACAAGTGCCTCAGCAAGTGCAGGAACTAGACCGGAAAGCTTGATTTGGTATGGAAACTCGTAATTATCCACTTTCCAAACACTATGACTTCAGGTAAGGTATCCAATTACTCAGAAGCTCAGCTAATTCATCTGGAAATGGCTATCACGAATGAGAAGAGCTCAAATGCACATTACTGGTTGGTTGGTTGGTTGGTTGATCTCAGTTCAGTCTTGCTGTCTTCAGATACACAGAAGACAACAGCCAGTCCTCCATCTTCCGTGCCAAGAAAACTGATTCCCCAGGCACCAGAAAAGCAGTAAGGTGCTGAGAAAGGATGGCCAGGCAAGGGCTGCGATGCTATTGCTAACCCACCCCAGCACTCACATCATTGCCAGAAGGTTAGCTAGCAGTCAAGTAACTCAATTCTGGTCAATGGAGCAAGAAGAATGCTGGAGAGCTGCTCCGTAATGACTTTCTAAACACATAAAGAGAAACGCATGAAGGGAACAGCCCTTCCTTTGGGTCTGTAGATGCTATCTTATGAAGCAACCATCTTACAGCTATGAGGAGAAAGCCAAGTGAAGTCATCAACCAGGACTCTCCCTCTAACAAGCTGGTCAATCCTGAAACACATTTATCGTGTATGTTATATAAAAATTAGATTATTTAAGATGATTTGAGACAGATTTTTTTTAACTTGTAGTCAAAATAACAAAATTGATATCCTAGGGGATGTCCTGAAACTATGAAGCCTTGAGCAGGTTGTTTATAAAATAGGATTTAAATGAAAGAAAAAAAAAAGCAAAGTACTTAGGAGTGCTATTAGTTAGAACCCAGTAATAATCAGCTATTATAGTGAAAGCGAAGGGCTTTTCCAAGCTTTACAAAACTACGCAAGTGAGGCAATTTTGTTTCTTAAGTTCTGGTTTAGGAGTGTAAATAGCTTGGCTCCACTGATTACGAAGAGGGGCTGAAGAGGTGGTAAAGAGCTTAAAGCCTGTGGACAGAAACTCCACGCACACTGGCCAACATCAAAACACAAAACTGGACAGATTTAAATGGGCTAATTCCTGGGAACCTGTTGGCCAAATAGTCCAGCTCTGAATTCTGTAAGAGATTCAATCTCAAAAAATGAAAGGCCAGAAGAGACAGCTCACTGGTTAGGAACCCTGGATGCTCTTCCAGATGCTGCAGGGTTTAATCCAGCACCCACATGGTGCCTTACAATCATCTGTGATTCTAGTCCCAAGGGTTTAAAGCTCTCTTCTGGTCTCCAAGGGCATCAGCCATGCAAGTGGTACACAGGTACACATGCAGGCAAAACACCCATACACATAAAACAAATGTAAGTGGAAAGCAACATGGAGGAAGCTACCCAACATTCACACACACACACACACACACACACACACACACACGCACACCTTTCTATCTCACACCTCCCTTCACACAGGAAGAAATGTAAGTATTAAAGTCTGCTCTTATTAGCCAGCTGAGGCAGAGGTAGCCAGCACTGTAGGTAGTAAGAAGTCAAAAGACTTTTCGCACTCCAGATCAGATAGTGTGTGCAGCCGACAGGACTCCAGGAACAGACCCGCAGAGGAGAGAAGGTATAAGGAGCAGGCTTGGTTCAGAGCATCTGCCCCACGAAGGACCTGGCTCTGACTACCAGCTCCCACTGTGACTCACAACCATCTATGACTCTAGTTCCAGGGGATCTGACACCCTCTTCTGACTTCCTTGGGCACCAAAACCACACAAGATGCAGATACACACATGTAGGCAAAATCCTCCTACACATAAAATAAAATAAAATAAAAAACCAAAAAGTTTTTCAGTGAACATTTATTTAAAACAAAACAAAACAAAACAAAACAAAACAAACAAAAACAGGAAAGTATTTTTCCCAATTTGATACTTTCCTTTTTTTGTTTTTTTGAGACAAGGTCTCTCACCACAGCCCCAGCTGTCCTGGAACTTGCTCTGTAGACTAGGCTAACTCTGCTTCCCAAGTGCTGGGATTGAAGGTGTGCACCAGCAGGCGCCCCTCCCCCACCTACTGTCTCTTCCTCGGCCCTTTATTCACTCTGCCTCCAGGCACACTGTAAGGGGGTGGGTGTGCGGACGGATGGGTTTCTCTGCTTACATTTGGAACTCAAATAGAAAAGGCGATTAAGCAGGTCCTTCTGGAGATCTACAAAGCAGAGACTCTCTAAAATTAGACTTCATTTCTGAATGCTCTGACTTTTTTTACTATCTTGTCCAACCTACCCATCTATGTAACTCCTACCTCTCTTTCCTCTGCTGGCTGAGAGTGGACGCCATGGGCTAAGCCACTCTCCCTGCCCCCACCCCCTAGAAAGGGGGAAACATGTGAAATGTAAATAAAGAAAATATCCAGTAAAAAAAGAAAAAGAGAAAAAATGTATTTTATTTATATGAGTACACTGTAGCTGTCTTCAGACATGCCAGAAGAGGGCATCGGATCCCATTACAGATGGTTGTAGTTGCTGGGAATTGAACTCAGGACCTCTGGGAGAGCAACCAGTGCTCTAAACCACTGAGCTATCTCTCCATCCCAAGCTGAGCCATTTCTAAACCTCCTAACACAGCACCAAATGCAGGGATGGCATTATATCAAGTGCTCAGAGAATATTCAGATCAGGAAAGAACTAGATACAGAAACAGAACACCCTCTAATCCCACCACTTGGAAGGCAGAGGCAGATGTAACTACATGAGTTTGAGGATAGCCTGGGCTACAAAGCAAGTTCCATGCCAGCCGAGGCTCTATAAACAAAAACAAATAACCACTTCTACATCTTTGCACTTATAACAACTTAAGAACACACTTCTGATTGTTCTTTATTCCTTTTGTCATATTCTTTCAATATTTCTAGAGAATGAAAAGGCTTAAGTGATTATTAAAATAAGTAACTTCAAAATATTTTTGAAGCACTAAAAGGATAAGACTTTTTCCTCCTATTTTCTTTTATACATACAATCACCCAATCAAGACAACTGGACAACTATATGTATTAAGTATGTATGTATGTATGTATGTATGTATGTATGCATGCATGCATGTATGTGTACACACATGCTACAGAAAATCAAACTATTAATATTTTTTATTTTTATATTTTACTTTCAAAATTTAATTTGTTCCAAGTGTATGGGTGTTTTGTCTACACATAAGGCTGTGCACCACATGCAGGCATGGACCTTGGAGGCCACAAGAGGGCCTCAGATATCCTAGGAGTGGAGAGAGCCACCATGGGAGTCCTGGGACTAGAAGCCAGGCCCGTGGAAGAACAGCGAGTGCTCTTCATTGCTGCATTAGCTCTCCAGCACCTATAAAGTTTTACAATCAGACCTTAGATGAAAGAATCAGTCCTTCGTGTCTCTACACTTACTGATAGAGCTGTGAGCCAACATTATATATCATATCCCAAATAATCAACAGTGTTTCTTAAAGACAAATCAACAAATATATGTTGTGTTCGGCTGAAATAGATTGCACTAACATGGAGAAATAGCAAAACAGAAAAATAGTTATCAAAAATATGATCTATGACCAGTGAAATAGTTCAGTGGGTTAAGAAACTCACTACCAATAGTAACATCCCAAGTTTAAACCCCAGGACCTACACTGTGGAAGAAGAGAACTGACTCCGACAAGCTGACCTTTGGCCTCCACATACCCACCATGGTCCGTATGTACATACATACATACATACATACATACATGCATGCATGTATGAATAAACAATAAACAAACATAATTTTAAAAATTGTGATCTACAACAAGGCTCAACAGGTATTTTTTAGCTTGCATCTGCCAAGGAGCTGGAGAGATGGCTAGGTGGTAGATTGCTTGCCTACCACATGACAAAGTAAAAGATTCATATTATCTATCTCAATACTGATATCAACAAAGGTGTATGTAGACAGATATGTGCACATATCTTCCAAAACCTGATTTAACCCACAGGCATTTTACTAATAGTTTTTCTTTTTTGTTTTGTTTTGGTTTTGGTTTTGGTTTTCAAGACAGGGTTTCTCTATATAGCCCTGGCTGTCCTGGAACTCACTCTGCTGGCCTTGAACTTAGAAACCCACCTGCCTCTGCCTCCCAAGTGCTGGGATTACAGGCGTGTGCCACCACTGCCTGGCTTTTTTTTTTTTTTTTTTTTTTCCAAGACAGGGTTTCTCTGTGTAGCCCTGGCTGTCCTGGAACTCACTCTGTAGACCAGGCTGGCCTCGAACTCAGAAATCTGCCTGCCTCTGCCTCCCAAGTGCTGGGATTACAGGAGTGCGCCACCACGCCCGGTTTTTGTTTGTTTTTTTTTGTTTTTTTGTTTTTTTGTTTTTTTTTTAAAGACATGGTTTCTCAGTATAGTCCTGGCTGTCCTGAAACTTGCTCTGTAAACTAGGGTAGCCTTGAGCTCACAGATCACCGGCTGCCTGTGCTGGGATTAAGCACATGTGTCACCCCCAGCTTCACAGTTTTTAACATGATTCTTTTTACCTTTTGGAACGACTTCATCAGATAAAGTCACTAAAATATGTAAGATACTGAAACACATATTTTATATTACATGTATACAGGTAGTTCTTCAAACAGAGGTTCATGAACAATATTAATAGTCTGGCTGAAGTCAGTAAAGCTGATGGTGACTGGGAGAAAAACAGAATGAGATTTCCTATTGTAAACCAAATGCTAGCTCTTCCTCTAAACTCAAGGATGATGGTTATAATGCTGCACAGTGTGGAAGAGACAAGGGCATTTATGAGAAAAGGGAAACCTAAGACTTGACAGTCCATACATGACAGGTGCATGGTATTTATGAAGTAGGTGGATGGGAACATCTAAGCTAATATGTGATATTAATTTTAGGAATCTGATTGTTAGGAGTTTGGAAAGGGGGCTGGAGAGATGGCTCAGCAGTTAAGAGCACTGACTGCCCCTTCCAGAGGTCTTGAGGTCAAATCCCAGCAACCACATGGGGGCTCACAACCATCCGTAATGAGATCTGATGCCCTCTTCTGGGGTATCTGAAAAGAGGACAGTGTACTTACATATAATAAATCAATAAATCTCTGAGGTAAGTGTGCTTACTTCCATATGGAGTCCCTGTCAGTGGGGTACTTGGTTAGGTTTTTGAGTAGCTCCACCAGCGCGAGATGAATCCCTTCTTTGGTTGAGACATTAGTACAGCATAAGAGTTCATGAAGCGCCTCTCTAATATCCCTGGATGAATCCTTTATCAGAAGAGAAAAAAAAGAAAGGTAATAATTAGCAACAGTGACTCATGTTCCAGACACCAGTCCCTTCTCCATAACTACTTTTCCATTTAGGGTGTGCATATGAAAAAAATATTTAGAATCTGCTAGCTAAAATTCTGGGACAGACCTCATTTTATTATCTAAGAAGGGGCCTCGCCTCCTATTCTTTCTTTCCTTCTTCCTGTTTTATTTTGTCTATTTATTTTTTGAGACAAGGTTTCATTCACTAGTTAGCCTTGATTGGCCAGGCTTGTTGGAAGCCTTGTTATGTACACCAGGCTAGCTTTGAATTAAAGGACCACCTCACCTGGCTCCTCTTTGTTTTTGGGGGGCAGGGTCTCAAGCAGTCCAGGTTCAACTTGAACTATGCAGCTGAGGACGTGAGGATGGCCCTGAACTCCGGATCCTCCTGCCTCCACTTCCCGAGCCCTGGGATTACAGCTTCGCCCAGCATGCCAGGCCCCTTGCTCTTTCACCTTCCTTTTCCCTGTGTCTGAAACTTCTACTTCAATGTCAAGTTATCAGTGCTTACAGCTATGAAAAGAGCAGGCTGTGTGCTGTTGTCTCACACGCTTGTAGTCCCAGCACTTGGGAAGCAGAGGCAGAAGGATTACAAGTTGAGGGTAGCCTAAATACATAACAAGACCCCCACATACACAAAAGGAAGGGAACAGCTTAAAAAAGTCAAAGACCACTAGGATGAGTTGAGTATTTTATAATCAAAAGGATCAAAAACGACAAAGGTCTTAGAGTAGAATGCTTTAAAACAGCATAGAAGTCTGTGCGGCCAGACACACCAACAAATGAGCTGTGGACTGCATGAGACCCCACCCGCTCCAGCACAAAGTCACAGCACACTTCAGCCATTGGTCTTCCTGACACACAGCCCTCTTCGGTCTTAGAATACAAATTACAATGTGTCTGTCCGCCTCACACTGTGGGCAGTTCTTGCCACACTAGCTCTAGTTCCTTCTCGCTTGAGTCCAACTTTAGATTCTTTAGACCTGACTGCTGTACTCTGACGGA
This sequence comes from Apodemus agrarius, assembly GCA_964023405.1. Classification (NCBI taxonomy): domain Eukaryota; kingdom Metazoa; phylum Chordata; class Mammalia; order Rodentia; family Muridae; genus Apodemus; species Apodemus agrarius. The sequence goes on along the minus strand of OZ030005.1, from coordinate 89,713,064 downwards.
CACTCATGGTATCTCACTCACACTGTGTGCTTATTTCACTTTACTACTGTGCCTTTCTAATAACTATTCTGACTCCCATTAGACTACAAGGTTCCCGAGAGCAGGATCGTGGCTGTCACTCACTATTACAGCTTTCCCTATAGCAGTGCCTGGCACACAGCAGACAGAAATACTAAAGACAACAGAGAAAAGGAAAGACCAAAGAAAGGACTGACAGCTTTCTTAGATCTGTCTGACTCCAAACCCTGCCAACTTAACCATAAGATGATGCTTCCTGCATGAGCTTCATTGCTGACCATGGAAGCTATAGTGATGACTGAAGAAATAATGTTCAAACTAGCAAGAAAACAATTTTAATTTATGTGTTTCTTAAGTACTATATAATTGCCAGTTATATAGTATACTTGTACAGATTTGTTTTTAGGAAATATTGGCTAAGCATTCACTATGACTAAGTCACTAGATTGAGCCTGAAAAGAACATAATAAAAGTCATTACACAGTGACTCTATTTATAGAGTTAATGATCTCATCAGGGGATAAAACAGACAAACCTGATAGACATAATAAAAGAAGAAAAATAAAGAGGAGACTGGCATTTAATATGCATCAGATGATTGGCAGAATAGGACAACTTGATATAAATTTCAAAAAGGTTTCAAGACAGAGAAATGCTGAAAGATGGGCAAGGCCATGTCAACTTCACAAAATCCTTCAACAATGTTCCACAAAGCTTAGAAGATTCCGTGGCCTACAAGTCACTTGACCCCTGACTTCTACTCTGAGACCTTACTTTCTCACTAAGCTGCGAACTGAACTGGAATTCCTACTGTGTTGAGCCTTAGCCTTTCCAGGAACGGTTTTCCCTGTCTTCACAGGCATGCCTGCTCTGTCCTTTCAGCAGCATGACTAACTTGGTGACGTATCATAATGTCTCCCACATGTCTAGACAGTTTAGCTTATGTACAGGCTCTGTCACCATCTCAAACTGTCACCTTTCCTGAGCCTATGGTCATGCTCAATGAGAATGGGTATCTGTCTTTGACACAATCCAGACAGTAACTGATGAATAAACAAATTCTCTCAGTAGAACAATATCACAGCATAGTCCGAAAAAGAACTCCCAGCTGGAAGGATTAGCTAGCTAAGGCTCAAAGCAAAGGCAGAAACCCAGTAAATGTAAGGGAGCTGCGATCAGCAAAGTGGAAAGAGTTTATGTCTGAATTCTTGGAATATGCGAGTGGAAGAGAAACACTGTGTATACACTGTGGTGAGCAACAGCGTCCTTTGAGAGGACAGGGGCAGCTTTCTGAGCAGAGGGGAAGACAGGGAAGGCAAAGGAGTGAGGAAAGGAAGGAAGACAGAGGTGACTGCAGGGTAAAACTCAAGGTCAGGGACCATAAGACAGCAGACCAGAATGGCAGGCAGGTGGCTCAAGTCTGTGATCCCATCACTGAAAAGGCTGAAGGAGGAGGATGGTCTTGGACTCAAGGCCAGCCTAGGATACAGTGAGATCTACCCAGTGTGTGGCACTGTCTAGAAAACCAAACAGAACAAAAAGAAACTGGAAAGGAGAGAGACTACCCATGACACACACGACACATAACATAAATATGCCTTCTTAGAATCACAAATTCATGTACAAATAAAGATGTGAATTCAGGAAAAATTTTAAAAGAAGTGCTATGGAACTCAGTGCTCAGGAAAAGTGACAGGGACCTTTAAAAGCACTCTGATTTATAGAGGGTGCAGCAGGAGGGACCACAGAGCTGGCTCAGGGCTTAAGAGGACTGGCTGCTCTTTCAAGGATTCAATTACCAACACCCACACAGCAGCTCACAGCTGTCTGTGACTCTAGTTCCTGGGGGTCCAACATCCTCACACAGACATACATGCAGGCAAACCACCAATACACACAAAAGACAAATAACTGAAAAAAAAAAAGAAAGAAAACTGTCTATATTAAGAAAAAAAAAAGAATGCAGCAGGAATCTGAAATAATTATATTAATAGGTATAAAATTTGTTCTTCCTTTCATGGGTGTAGGTGAGGGGCTAATACCGGATCTCATATATTAACAGGGAAAAGCCAACATCAGTACCTACAAGTGGATCTAGACATTTCAGAATAACCCAAGAACATGAGTTCTACAGCCTAGGAAGTAAAACTTTGTAATGACTAAAGCAACCACTTAACTGACTATGTGACCTCAAACAAACTATTTCTCCATAAAACCACATGGTGGAAAGAACTGAAACCTAAGACCCTTTCCTGCTGTAGCAGCTAAATGGAATAAAAAGGAAGGTGGGAAAGAATTCCTCACGATGTCTGCTCCTTTAAAGGTGCTTCCCCACCCTCCCTCAGCTCGCTTGGTTTGGTTTGGTTTGGTTTGGTTTGGTTTGGTTTGGTTTGGTTTGGTTTGGTTTGGTTTGGTTTGGTTTGGTTTGGTTTGGTTTGGTTTGGGTTGGTTTGGTTTGGTTTGGGTTGGTTTGGTTTGGTTTGGTTTGGTTTGGTTTGGTTTGGTTTGGGTTGGGTTGGGTTGGGTTGGGTTTGGTTTTGGTTTTCATGACAGGGTTTCTCTATGTAGCCCTGGCTGTCCTGGAACTCACTCTGTAGACCAGGCTGGCCTCAAACTCAGAAATCTGCCTGCCTCTGCCTCCCAAGTGCTGGGAATACAGGCGTGCGCCACCATGCCTGGCTCTCCCTCAGCTCCTCAGAGCATGCTGCTTCCCTACGAGCACCCTGGGGTCCCGGGCGCTTTCTAGCCTCTGTTCTTTAGAAGCCCTCACACTGTTTGCTTCCCTCCCTTCTGCCCAGGCGATGAGTGAGTGCCTCCTTAAGACTCCTTTCCCCACAGTGTCCTCACAGCAGTCCTGTCTCCTGGACTTAGCCCGCTCAAGTTAGACATTCCTTTTACTCCCTTCCCTGGTCACAGCCACAGCAAGCTTATGCATACTTCCCACTCATATCCAGCTCCACAGCAAGCTTATGCATACTTCCCACTAATATCCAGCTCCACAGCAAGCTTATGCATACTTCCCACTAATATCCAGCTCCACAGCAAGCTTATGCATACTTCCCACTAATATCCAGCTCCACAGCAAGCTTATGCATACTTCCCACTAATATCCAGCTCCACAGCAAGCTTATGCATACTTCCCACTAATATCCAGCTCCACGTTGGGGAGGAAGAGGGTAAGATGGCAGACCTGTGCTGTCTGATGTACTGACCATTGCACAAAACAATGCCTGGTGTTAAGGGGAGACAGCCTCATGGGTATCCGATGAAGAGATGAATGAACAGCAGAAACACTCACCTCTAACACAGCCAGGACAGTATCGAGCTGATCTTCTCGGAGGGTGATGTTATTAGAGATTTTCCTCATGGTGTGTATGGACTGCAGACGCACTTCCTCAATTTCATCATTGAACATGTCAACCAGGAAGTCAAGGCACTTTTCAGCAAAAGACGGCGAAGACTGGGCTAGCATACACAGAGCCTCCACAGCAGCGATGCGAACCTCTGAAATATGAAAAACGGAACAAGCACACATTAAACTGCACACTGCATAAGAGCTTTTCTCACGGGCCATTTCCACTCTCTGCTCTCCTCTCGGTCTACACATCCTCCCTGGAGGTCTCCTTCCTGTTCCCATCACACTGATGCTTAACATGGGCCTTCTGTCCCCAGGGCCAAGTCCCTCACCTTACCCACACGGGTGTGATAAAGGAAGACAGCTGCCTACACTTAGTGAATTTCTTGAAAATGGTGTTGCCTTATTTCAGTATCCAACTACACAAAAATATATTTAAATGTCAGATGTTAAATAACTTAGCAGTATCAAGATTGAACAAAGATTTGGAGGAATGAATTTACTTGCTTAAAGTCAAGAAGGAAAGAGAAAACACTAGCCCCACACCTGCAACTGCAGGCCAGCATCACACGATGTGTACTTTGGGGACATTCTGCTCCTACAGACAGGTCTGCCTCAGAGCGGCCTGCAGAGATCTCTTCATGCCACGCCTGCTAGGAAGTAGCAGGCCAACCAGCTACCACCTCAACTCTCTACTCAACTTTTCTAGGTTGAAAACAGCACAAAGAGAAGGGAAAGGAAAGGGGAAAGGAGGAAGAAAGAGCGAAATAGGGAGATATTTCTCACAGCAAAACACAATGGGGAGGGGTGCAGAGAGACACTGTAGAAAAACTCCAGCATCATAAAGTATATGTGGAACCAGAAAAGCTTGCAAGGAATAACTGGACAGGTGTGGTGATGCACACCTTCAATCCCAGCACTGAGGAGGCAGAGGCAGGGAGAGCTCTGGATTCAAGACTGACCTAGTCTATATAGCAAGTTCTAGGCCATTCAGGGATATACAGTAAGACTCCATTAGATAGACAGGGCAGGCAGGCAGACAGACAGACAGACAGACAGACAGGTAGGTAGGTAAATAGATAATATGACACAACACTTTTTACAAAGGCCAAAGGAAGATAGAAGAAGTATTTATGATCACAAACACTTGAATTTAATTCTTGCTATCTGAATAACTAAATTAGTATTATTAATATGAATTTTTATTACTAAGTGCTGTCTATAAATAGATCATGTATCATGCCAAGTACTTTGTGTATACAGAATCTCATTTAATTTTCACAGCTCAGAAAAATGCTTATTATTATCACCCCTACTTTACAGAAATGCTGAAATGTGAATTTAACCATTGCACTACACTTTTTGGACCTTAGCCTCTCCTTCATAGTAGGTACTTTACATAGTCAGTGCAAGTCTAAATGAAAAGATGCACTCTATAAATTTTATTTGCATGTGTGATGACTGTAAGAGAGATACAAGGCCCATGGCTCATGTGTAGAGGTAAAGGACAGTGCTAGAGTCAGCTCTCCACCTACCTGTTATGTGGGATCTGGAGATCTCAGGTCTCCAGACTTGTGTAGGAAGTACCTCTACCTTCTGAGCCATCTGGCAGGGGTAGGTGATATACACAAAGCAAAGCATATGGGCACTGCTGATATTACAAAGCATATGGGCACTGCTGATATTACAAAGCATATGGGCACTGCTGATATTACAAAGTATATGGGTACCGCTGATATTACAAAGCATATGGGTACTGCTGATATTACAAAGCATATGGGTACTGCTGATATTACAAAGCATATGGGCACTGCTGATATTACAAAGCATATGGGTACTGCTGATATTACAAAGTATATGGGTACCGCTGATATTACAAAGCATATGGGTACTGCTGGGTACCGCTGATATTACAAAGCATATGGGTACTGCCAGGTACCGCTGATATTACAAAGCATATGGGTACTGCTGGGTACCGCTGATATTACAAAGCATATGGGTACTGCCAGGTACCGCTGATATTACAAAGCATATGGGTACTGCTGATATAACAAAGTATATGGGTACTGCTGATATTACAAAGCATATGGGCACTGCTGATATTAAAAAGCATATGGGACTGCCGGGCGTGGTGGCTCACACCTGTAATCCCAGCACTTGGGAGGCAGAGGCAGATGGATTTCTGAGTTCGAGGCCAGCCTGGTCTACAGAGTGAGTTCCAGGACAGCCAGGGCTACACAGAGAAACCCTGTCTCGAAAAACCAAAAAAAAAAAAAAAAAAAAAAAAAAAAAGCATATGGGGCCGGGCAGTGGTGGCGCACACCTGTAATCCCAGCACTTGGGAGGCAGAGGCAGGCGGATTTCTGAGTTCAAGGCCAGCCTGGTCTACAGAGTGAGTTCCAGGATAGCCAAGGCTACACAGAGAAACCCTGCCTCGAAAAAACCAAAATAAAAAAAAAAAAAAAAAAAAAAAAAGCATTTGGGCACCACTGATATTAAAAAGCATATGGGTAACGCTGATATTACAAAGCCATACTTACCATACATCTCATCTTCCAGCCCATGAACAAAGGCTCCACATGCTCCTGACTCTATCAAGTTCACGGCCCCTGTATCTATTTCTTCCTTGGGAGCATCATCTCCCCACTTCCTGCCACTGGAAAACTCCCCTGAACTGTAAAGCTCCTTGGCACGCTCATGTGCGGTGCGTTTCCGCTGTAGAAGATGACAACAATTACTACCTGTAGGAGAACACTAAGATGTACCTAAAACAGAGCAAGCAAGCAACAAACTGCCCTCGAAGACAACGCGACAGTTCAGATCAGAGAAATGCAAATCCAACTTAAAATGAGACGAAAGGTTCACAAGTCTCTAATAGCTTCCAGTAACCTAGGCAGTGCTGCTTGGACAGGCGGCTGTGCTTGGACATTAAACACAGGAAACAGAGAGCCTGAGAGGCAAACTAGCAGTGCCTGTTCAATATTGTCTCAGTAGAAAATATACCCATTCTAACAAGCAACAGATTTTCAGTCTCAGAAAACACTGTCTTGCCAGTGGCAGTGACACACACCTTTACTCTTAGTGCTTGGGAGGCAGAGGCAGAGGCAGAGGCAGAGGCAGGTGGATCTCTCTGGGTTCAAGGCCAGCCTCATATACAAATAGAGTTACAGGACAGCTAGGGAAACCCTGTCTCAAAAAAAAACAAAAAAACAAAAAAACAAAAAACAAAACAAAAACAAACAAACAAACAAAAAACATACATACGTAACATACATACATCAACTGCAGAACTGTAGGATTTATCTTACAGAGTAACTCAAAAAAGAAATGGTCACAAAGGACAGGAAGATAATACCTTTTCTGTGACTTACAGGGGTGAAAAGTCAGGAGAATCTACAAACCTAGCAGTGGAAAGGCTCAAGAGTGAGAGCACATGTCCCTAACAGTGTATATAGTCTCAGTTAAAGACACTAAGTATACACTTATGACTCAGTGTTGAAAACACACATTTAAAAAGCTACAGAAGATATCAAAATTGCTAAAGCTACTGGGACTATAGAAGTAAGCTATTTTCTCATATAGTTATAAAAACTTCAGTAGCTATTATAAACATATTTACAAACTAAGGTACCGACAATGAGTGCAGGCATTACTTTAGGACACACTTCATCTTGCCAATCACATTAAAGAGCGTCACAGTCAATGTCTAAGGTGCTCCCCAGAAGCAGCTGGTTACTGTCCAGACGAGGGGGTTACTCTTGCACTCACTCGTCCATGGGAACCGTACTAAAAAGGAGTTCTACCATGTCACATGTCACACAAAATGCCAGCCTGCCATACTTTATAAGGAACAGAAAGTAAATCCTACCTCTTGCTTAACACAATCTTTGCAAAGCATTTTATTACAGAATGAAATTCATGATGTAGCTTGTAATTTGGTTCAAGTTACTATAATTTTAAATTAAAATGTAATCTAATAACCTACATTAATGTAACAAATGTATGGACTATTAAATTAAATCAATATAGCCTAACATATAGCTATACTGATGTTGATTATAGAAGCCCAGTTTAAAGAAAGAAGTCAAGTTACCCTCAGATCTGACATCAGCTTCTTGTCAAGAGTCTGCTCCAAGAAATGAGAACTGACTTGCTCCATAGAGCCCTATAAAAAGAGAGAATCCAGAGCATATTAAACAATTCCTGTGAGTCAAATCATCACTTTAACACTCAAAGTTTAAAGGTAAATGCATAAAGGTAACATTATTCTTTTGTTGCTGTTGAAGCAATGAACTTCATTGGGGTTACTTACAGAAATATGTGAAAGGGGTTGTTTACTGGAGCCAAAGGTATTCAGAGACAGTTGCCATCGTGTGACTCCAAACCAGCATGAGAAATAGCTTATGAAATCCACACCCCCAGAGCACACTGCACACATGTAGGTATGGCTACAGATTAAAGACCATCCTGTCTGGGTGGCTCAGTTTGTGAAAGCCTCTTTTAAGCAGCCTGAGTGACTTGAGCTTCTTCATGGAAGTTAAGCAGAATGAATCCTGTCAGTTTCAGGTAGTTCTTAAAGCTATTTTGAGGTGTATTATGTCCTCTCTCTTTTTTCCCCCTCAATATATTTTTATTATTTAGGAACTTCATACAATGACCTGATCACATTCGCTTCTCACTCCTCACAAGCGCACCTTTCCCACCCTTGTGTCCCACACCCCTAAAGAAGAACACACACACACACACACCAAGTCCAATTTGTATTGCCTGTATACTCACTGGCGCATAGTCAAACTCCCAGTGGTCAGCCCCTTAAAGATGACTGAGTCTTTCCCCACCCCATTTAAGACAGACCCCACCCCACACCATCAATTTCAGAATCTTTATCACAACTTTTAAGGACTCTCTTCAATATTCTTCACAGCTAAGATGTCAGTAAATTCTAAATCATCATGGATATATTTTTAAACTAAAAATACCAACAATACAGTATAAGAAATATCTCTCACAGGCAGAACTTATTCTGTCCCATATATACTATACTGAGAGCTTTATGTATTTCAACCACTTAACTCTCAGTAGAACACTATGAAGTTAACACCATCATTAGTCTTATTTTATGCAGGGGAAAATGTAAAACTATTAAGTAACACAGTCCCAAAATCCAAAACTAAAGTAAAAACTGAGGCTCCAGAAACCTTTCCTTAGCCACTCCTCCTCCTTCTCTTTTTCCATTCCTTCTTTCCTTTTTGTTGCTTTTTTTTTGGGGGGGGGGCTGTCAAGGTCTCATATAGCCCAGGATAGAACTCACTATCCAGCTGGGCCTGGTCTTGATTCCTAATACTCATGTTTACACCTCCCATCAGGCCATTTCTTCTTATTCTATTCTTTCCATCTATTTATTTATTTACACCCTCATGTATTAAAATAAGTATTTACATAACAATGATTCAATTATATGTTTACAGTTATCAGGAGCATGAATACAAAATAAAAAGACCAAGACAACCTGTGCATATATTTATGTACATATTTACATATAGTAAAGCCTAATTTCTTATATAGAAACATACATATATGCACACATACATATGCTTACTCATATGCACATTTTATAGGCAATCTTTAATCCTTTTAAACTCTTACTCTTGTACTAGATTCTTCATTTATAAACAAGAAAACGACAATTTATGGGCTAATGAGGTGGCTCACTGGGTAAGGGCATTTGCTCCCAAGCCTGGAGCCCTGAGGTTAATCCTGGCTCCCCCATGGTAGAAGACTGAGTGCTCTTGCACTTGAGTGGTAAGGGTTTAACCCTTTCCTATTCCCTCTCTGACACCCCACCCCCAACCTCTATGCAGGAAAGTATGCATGATGGGGTCACCCCAACCTTCCTGCAGGAAAGTATGTATGATGTCACAGTCCAGGGACTGATGCTTATTTTGACTCAGAGCTTGGACTGATACTTGCCTTTACTAATGACATATTCGAGTCAGTCCTCTTTGTAAATGAACACAGTAATGAAGCATACACTGTAAAAGGGGGGAAGGGGGAGGGGAGGGTGCAGAGTCAAGCCATTGGAGAAATTATGGGTTTCTAAAAATGAGACAAACCTGACCATATCTATGGTTTCTCAAAATGTTTGTAACAACGTAAACATTGTGTTCATTTTTTTAAAAAAGTATTTTTCTCCCCAATAACTGTCCAAAGCAGGACTGGACAGGAACACACAGGGCACAGGAACAGTGGAGCAGCTGGGACAGGATCCTTTGAGTCTCCATCTGTACTCGGGAGTTGGGGCTATTCTCTGTACACAGGTCCCGCCAGAAGAGAGTTGGTCTCCCAGGAGTGCTGACACATGCTTCAGACAGACCCACAGGAGAAACAAGCTCCAGCCAGAGACAGCAAGACCAACTAACACCAGAGATAACCAGATGGCTCTATGCCACAATGTAGGGGAATACCGAGACAGGGAAGCAGGGGTGGGTTGATTGGTGAACAGGGGGAAGGGGGATAGGTTAGGTGAATTTTTTTGGGGGGAAACCAGAAAAGGGGACGTTTGAAATGTAAATAAAGAATATATCTAATAAAAAATGATGACATATATAGAAAAAAAGAAAGAAAGAAAAAGCAGTAAGGGAAAAAGGACAAGTAACATATAAAGGCAGACCTATCAGAATTACACCAGACTTCTCACCAGAGACTATGAAAGCCAGAAGATCCTAGGCAGATCTCATACAGACCCTAAGGAAACACAAATGCCAACACATTGCCCAGCAAAACTGGGCATACCATAGATGGAGAAACCAAGGTATTTCGTGACAAAAACAAATTTACACACTTTCTTTCCACAAAACCAGTCCATCAAAGGATAATGAAAGGAAACCACCAACAAAAGGAGGGAAACTACACACTAGTAAAAGCAAGAAATTAATCGTGTTTTAACAAAAGAAAAAGAGAGACACACAAAAATAACTCAACCTCTAATAACAAAAGTAACAGGAAGCAACAATCACTTCTCCTTAATATCTCTTAATATCAATGGTCTCAATTCTCCAATAAAAGCCATAGACTAACAGAGTAGATACATAAGCAGGACCCAACATTTTGCTGCATATAGGAAACCCATCTCGGTGACAAAGACAGACTACCTCAGAATAAAAGGCTGGAAAACAATTTTCCAAACAAATGGTCCCAAGAAACAAGCTGGAGTAGCCATTCTAATATTGAATAAAATAGACTTTCAACCTAAAGTTATCAAAAAAGATAAAGAAGGACACTTAATACTCATTAAAGGAAAAATATACCAAGAAGAACTCTTAATTATGAACATCTATGCTCCAAATGCAAGGGCACCCACATTCATAAAAGAAACTTTACTAGAGCTCAAAGCACACATTGCACCCCACACAATAATAGTGGGAGACTTTAACACCCCACTTGCATCAATGGACAGATTAGGGAAACAATAACAGAGACACAGTGAAACAGAAGTTATGGGCCAAATGGATTTAACAGATATCTATAGGCCATTTTATCCTAAAACAAAAGAATATACCTTCTTCTCAGCACCTCATGTTACCTTTCCCAAAATTGACCATATAATTGGTCACAAAACATGCCTCAACAGATACAAGAAGACTGAAATAATCCCATGCCTCCTATCAGATCACCACAAACTAAGGCTGTTCAATAACAGCAAAAACAATAGAAAGCCCACACACGTGGAAGCTGAACAACACTCTACTCAATGATAACTTGGTCAATAAATAAATAAATAAATAAATAAAAGACTTTTTAGAATTTAAGGAAAATGAAGCCACAACATACCCAAACTTATGGGACAAAATGAAAGCAGTGCTTAGAGGAAAACTCACAGCTCTGAGTGCCTCCAAAAAGAAACTGGAGAGAATATACACTAGCAGCTTGACAGCATATCTAAAAGCTCTAGAACAAAAAAAAAAAAAGAAAAAAAAAGAAAAAGAAAAAGAAAAAACACCCACGAGAAGTAGACAGCAGGAAATCATCAAACTCAGGGCTGAAATAGAACCAAGTAGAAACAAAAAGAACTATACAAAGAATTAACAAAACCAGGAGCCGGTTCTTTGAAAAATCAACAAGATAGATAATCCCTTAGCCAGACTAACCAGAGGGCACAGAGACAGTATCCAAACCAACAAAATCAGAAATGAAAAGGAAGACATGACAACAGAAACTGGGGAAATCCCCCCCCCAAAAAAAGACTACTCACTGCAAATATATTTTACATTGCTACAGCATGTTTCAATTGAGATAGTTAATTTTCATTGGAAATACTTCATCTCATCTTTCTTGGCCTTTTATCTAATAAAATATGTAGAAATAAAAAAAAAAGAAAAGAAATGAAAAGGAAGACATGACAACAGAAACTGGGGAAATCCCCCCCCCCCAAAAAAAATCAGATCCTACTACAAAAGCCTATACTCAACAAACCTGGAAAACCTGGATAAAATGGACAATTTTCTAGACAGATACCATGTACCTAAGTTAAATCAGGATCAGATAAGCCTTCTAAACAGTCCCATAACCCCTAAAGAAATAGAAGCAATCATTAATAGTCTCCCAACCAAAAAAAGCCCAGGATCAGATGGGTTTAGTGCAGAGTTATATTAGACCTTCAAAGAAGACCTAATACCATTTCTCTTCAAAGTATTCCATGAAATAGAAACAGAATAGGAATAGCCGGGCATGGTGCCCCACACCTGTAATCCCAGCACTTGGGAGGCAGAGGCAGGCGGATTTCTGAGTTTGAGGCCAGGACTTCTTAGTGCTTCGGAAGAGTTCTTCCGAAGGTCCTAAGTTCAAATCCCAACAACCACATGGTGGCTCACAACCAACTGTAATGAGAAGTGACACCCTCTTCTGGCGTGTCTGAAGACATCTACAGTATATTTACATGTAATAAATAAATAAATCTTTAAAAAAAAAAGAGGTCAAAGGGATAAAAATTGGAAAGGAAGAAGTCAAACTATCATGATTTGCAGATAATATGATAGTATATTTAAGTGATCCCAAAATTCCACCAGACAACTCTTAAACCTGATAAACAACTTCAACTTCAACAAAGTGGCTGGATATAAAATGAACTCAAACAAGTCAGTGACCTTCCTCTACTCAAAGGATAAACAGGCTGAGAAAGAAATTAGGGAAATAACACCCTTTACAATAGTCACAAATAATATAAAATACCTTGGTGTGACTCTAACTAAGCAAGTAAAAGATCTAAGATCTATATGACAAGAACTTCAAGTCGCTGAAGAAAGAAATCAAAGAAGACCTCAAAAGATGGAAAGATCTCCCATATTCATGGATTGGCAGGATTAATATAGTAAAAGCAATCTACAGATTCAATGCAATCCCCATAAAAATACCAACTCAAAAAAAAAAAAAAAAACCAACTCAATTATTCATAGAATTAGAAAGAGCAATTTGTAAATTCATTTGGAATAATAAAAAATCCAGGATATCGAGAACTATTCTCAAGAATAAAAGAACTTAGGCGGGCATGGTGGTGCACGCCTGTAATCCCAGCACTCTGGGAGGCAGAGGAAGGCGGATTTCTGAGTTCAAGGCCAGCCTGGTCTACAGAGTGAGTTCCAGGACAGTCAGGACTACACAGAGAAACCCTGTCTCGAAAAAAACAAAACAAAAAAAAAGAATAAAAGAACTTCTGGGGGAATCACCATCCCTGACCTCAAGCTGTTCTACAGAGCAATCCTGATTAAAACTGCATGGTATTGGTACAGTGACAGGCAGGTAGATCTAATGGAATAGAATTAAAAAACCAGAAATGAACCCATGCACCTATGGTCACTTGATCTTTGACAAAGGAACTAAAACCACCCAGTGGAAAAAAGACAGCATTTTCAACAAATGGTGCTCATTCAACTGGCAGTTAGCATGTAGAAGAATGCAAATCGATCCATTCTTATCTCCTTGTACAAAGCCCAATTCCAAGTGTATCAAGGACCTCCACATAAAACCAGATACACTGAGACTAATAGAAAAGAAAGTGGGGAAGAGCCTCCAGCACCTGGGCAAAGGGGAAAATTTCCTGATGAAGAACTGACAAATGGAAACTCATAAAATTGCAGTTTCTGTAAGGCAAAGGGCACTGTCAAAAGGACAAAACGGCAAACCAACAAATTGGGAAAGGATCTTCACCAACCCTAATATCCAATATATACAAAGAACTTAAGAAGTTAGACTCCAGAGGAAAATAACCCTATCAAAAATGGGGTATAGAGCTAAAGAAAGAATTCTCTACTGTGGAATACCAAATGGCTGAGAAGCACCTAAAGAAATGTTCAATATCCTTAGTCATCAGGGAAATGCAAATCAAAACAACCCTGAGATTTCATTTCACACCAGTCAGAATGGCTAAAATAAAAAACTCAGGAGACAGCAGGTGCTAGAGAGGTTGTGGAGAAAGAGGAACACTCCTCCATTGCTGATGGGATTGCAAGCTGGTACAACCACTCTGGAAATCAGTTTGGCGACTCCTCAAAAACTTGAACATAGTACTACCTGAGGACCCAGCTAAACTGTTCCTGGGCATATAACCAGAACATCTTCCAATGTGTAATAAGGACACATGCTCCACTATGTTCATAACAGCCCTATTTATAATAGCCAGAAGTTGGAAAGAACCCAGATGTCCCTCAACAGAAGAATGGATACATAAAATGTGGTACATTTACATAATGGAGTACTACTCGGCTAATAAAAACAATGTCTTCGTGAAATTCTTAGACAAATAGATGGAACTAGAAAATATCATCCTGAGTGAGGTACCAATCACAAAAGAACATACATGGCATGTACTCACTGATAAGTGGGTATTAGTCCAGAAGCTAGGAATACCCAAGATAAAATTCACAGACCACATGAAGCTCAAGAAGAAGGAAGAGCAAAGTGTGGATACTTTGGTTCTTCTTAGAAGGGGGATCAAAATACCCATGGGAGGAGGAGATAGACAAAGTGTGGAGCAGAGACTGAAGGAAAGACCATTCGGAGACTGCCCCACCTGGGGATCCATCCCATATACAGTCACCAAACTCAGACACTATTGTGGATGCCAAGTGCTTGCTGACAGGAGCCTGATATAGTTGTCTCCTGAGAGGCTCTGCCAGTGCCTGACAAATACAGAAGTGGATACTCTCAGCCAACCATTGAACTGAGCACAGGGTCCCCAATGGAGGAACTAGAGAAAGGACCCAAGGAGCTGAAAAGGTTTGCAGCCCCATAGGAGGAACAATAATATGAACCAACCAATACCCCCAGAGTTCCCAGGGACTAAATCACCAACCAAAGAGTACACATAGAGGGACCCATGGCTCCAGCTGCATGTGTAGCAGAGAATGGCCTTGTCAGACATCAACGAGAGGAGAGAGCCTGTGAAGGCTCGATGCCCCAGTGTAGCGGAATGTCAGATCAAGGTAGTGGGAGTGAGTGGGTTGGTGAGTGGGGGATGGGGGGTGGGGGGGTGGGGGGGATGGGATAGCAGGTTTTTGGAGGGGAAACCAGGAAAGGGGATAACATTTGAAATGTAAATAAAGAAAATATAACAATAACAATAATAATAAAGTATAACTTACCAATAGCTTTGCAGCTTGAACACGAACCACCCAGGAGCCATCACTGACCATGTGGCAAATTTTTCCAAATGCATCATCAACTAGACGGATTTCTTCATTAGAAGAAGGTATTGGAACAATACTAAAGAAAAGAAAAAGAGAGAAACCACATATGACAAACAGGCCTGAGCTGCAAGTGCAGCACTCTGAGGACAACGAATGAAAACTGCATGTGGGAAATCCTAGACTGAAAGGCTTCAGCAAACCCATCACCCAGGGAAAGGGATCCAGGGACTTGAGCTGCACGGCAAACTTTCAATGTCTTGAGTAAGTGTAACCTGCCAAAGGTTCAAGGATTTATGAAGAAACCCAGAACTTGGGACTTGGGGATGGATGTGCAGTTCAGTGGTAGGGTCAGTGCTAGCCCTCATTCAATTCCCTAGAACCTATATAAAACAGAGAGAGAGACAGACAGACAGACAGACAGATAGACAGTGAGAGAGAGACAGAGAGTGTGTCCCAAATAACAGTGAGTGGCGCTCATTTCCAGTCTGATCATCAGAGCCCATATCCTCCCCTCTCCTCACGCTGCCTTCCAAACAGCCAATCAATGTCTTTTCTCTCCGTGGCTTTTTGTATGGGGGAAGAAGAGAGAGTCTTAGAGCGAGAAGACTGACGGACACTACTGACCTCTCCGGATAGAGCTGGCTGACAACCCAGATGAGCTGGACTGCGGCACTGCGCACCTGCTCGTAGTCGTCAGAGAGCAACTTACAGGCCTGCAAAGAAGGATCGCATGCCCGTCAGTCTGTGTTCTCACAGATGATTTTCAAATACTTTCACAATGAAGATAGGATGCCTGGATAAGGATGTCAATCAAAATACTTCAAAGTGCTTTTAACTATTTGAACTGTTGCCCAACAAAGCAATATTAGCATTTGTAAGCTGTTCAGGCTGTGTTCTGACTATGCAACCCCATATCCCATGTGGGAAGTGGAAGCTGTTACACTGACTTAGACCTAGCAAAGCTACTCAGAGCACTCAAAGCCCAGAGTACCGGAAAGGTATTTGCCCATTAGTCCCAGAGATGTAGCCAATTATAATTCCCACCAAGAATAAAACCATTCATGATAAGATAACAAAATCTGATCTGAGGGCAGACATGGTGGCACACACCTTTAATCCAGAACTAGGAGGCAGAGGCTAGTGGATCTCTGTGAGTTTGAGGTCAGCCTGGTCTACAAAACTAGTTACAGGACAACCAGGGCTACACAAAGAAACCCTGTCTCAAACAAACAAACATCAAATACCACCCTGAAAGGCATCTGATTAAGCTGTCAAACAGTCTTTCCACAACTCCAGTATGCCTTTTTTAAAAAAAATACTAAATTCATGTGCCATCTCCTCATATGATCCGTGGTCTTGGTCATCCTCCAGAAGCATTCTAGTTCACCATGTGTGGTGACAGAACTGACTTCAAGTACGCCCCAGCTAAAGAATAGACAAGCAAGACTCTAACTTGTCCTAATTATTACTACTTTTCAGAACTAGGACTTGAACCCAGGACCTTGTCACGCTCGGCAAGCTTCCCCCACCCCACTTCCCTTACTTCTAACCACACTTTCTTCATGTAGTCAGCACTCATGCACTCTGATGTGCACAAATCTTACTACAAATATTTTTACGTGCATTAGTATTACTGAATTACATATATATCTCACATCATTCTCAAAAGTATATTTCAGATATGGCTTCACATCTATCCCAACAAATATGGCCACTACTGGCCAGATACAAAGCCTCCAGATTTCAAACTCTGAGTAGCATGACACCTTCCCAGCTTCCTGCAACTCCGCCCCTTCCAGACAGCAATCGTTTTAAGGTACCTGATTATAAATTGTTTGGTGTAACTTCAGTCCTCTTTCATGGAGCTGCAACTAGATAATAAAAATACAGTTTAAGCCTCTGTGAAAAAGGTCGGTATTTCTAACGTCTCCACATCATTCCACGTATATCACATTATATCAGACGAAGAGAGTTACCTTTAGCCAGAATCAGTCTAAACACAAGACGTGGTCAAAGACTTTGCTGTATAAACATTCAAGATATTTAATAACTCTAACCTATACACTATTTCAAAGTGTTAGAAAAATATGAAATAATGGTAAGAAAGAAAAAGAAGGCTGGATATACAGCTCAATGGTAGAATATTTGCCTATCATTTACAAAGCCCTGGGTTCAGTTCTCAGCACCAGAAGGAAAAGACCTCAAAGAACAAATGATTACTGAAACTTCCCCCTAAAAACATTTTCCTCTTAACTATATTTCTAAAGAGACCACCAACTATATCCCTATTGAAACATAATACCAAGTCACATTCTTTCTTGCTGGAATCTGTATACCTAAAGGAGAGCTCTAATTTGGCATTATAACAAATACAGATTATATCATCCTTGTTTCAGAGAGAGAGATAATCACATTAAGGCCTAGGTAACTACTGCCTTTCTGACGTTACTGTAGCCATTCTAAATAAGTGGTCAAATAAAGTTTAAGTTCCCAAGATCTCCCTGGGTAACTGGCAACCTGCTTGGCATAAGACAGGTTGTCCCACCACAGTTGAATAACCCAACCAATGGGAACAAGATAATTGTACCACAGCCGGGCAGTGGTGGCACATGCCTGTAATCCCAGCACTCTGGGAGGCAGAGGCAGGTGGATTTCTGAATTCTAGGCCAGTCTGGTCCTGAGGTGTGTGTTCAATAAATTATCCCTCTTTGATTGAGATCAGTGTCTGTGTGGTTTGTGGGGCAATTGCTGGACCCCAGCACTTGTCATAGAGAAACCTGTACCTTCAGTTTTATAGGGCCACCACCAGTAAGTTATGTACTGGGGGATGTCAGATACACAGAAAGAAGCACAACCCATAATCTGGGATGAGCCAAGCGAGGGCTAAGCAGAAGGACTGCTCCACACTCAGGCCTACACATGGTCAGAGCTAGCTCAGAAAAGAGAAAGGAAGGAAGAAAAGAAAAACAGAAACAAAGTGTCCCTTTCACTTTTTATCACGTTTACCATGGCTTTTATAGCTGCTGTTCTGACGCGTGGATCTTGGTCACTGAAGTAATCCCCGATAATCTTCTGGACATCTCTGGCAGTTAAGCCTTCAGTATCTTTTGTGACACTTTTCTCCAAAGAGCCAAGATTGCCAAGTAATTGCAGGCACTTATTTCTCACACCATGGGAAGTATCTGTCAGGTGCTATAGAAAGAAAAGAGAACACCAAAGAATGCGATTAAGATGGCTTAAAAAACAAACAAAAAGCTGGGGAAAAGCAGTCCGCCCCTTCTCATTCTCACTGGTCTGCAGCATCAGCCTGCCTGAGGACTCGTCTGGCTCCCCAAACATTACTTTTCATTAAATTATTTTTTAATTAATTGACTTATTTGTTATATATGCACGCATAGGCACATGTGAGTGATGGTACCCACAAGAGTCCAGAGGAAGTGTCAGGACCTCTGGGGTGGAGGTACAGATGGCTACAAGCTGCCCAACAGGGGTGGCAGCAATCAAACGCCTGCTCAGTGTAAGAGCAGTATGCACTCTTAATTGCTGAGTCATCTCTTCGAACCCAATTTTAGAAACTTTTAATAGCCATAGAGAAACATGTAAACCCTTGAGTTTACAGCTCAGTGAACTCTCCCAGATTAAGAAGTGGCATGGTAGCACACACCTTCAAACCCAGCACTCAGGAGGCAGTCAGGCAGACCTCTCTACATCTGAGGCCAGCCGGGTCTACATACAGAGTGCTAGGCCAGCAGGTCTACAAAGTAAGACCCTGTGGAAGGATTTGGGATATTGTGTGCCAGAGTGTAAAGACAATACTGTATTTCTTTGATTTTATTTATCACCATTATGTGTTTGTGTATGATGTGTATGTGTGAGTTTGGTTACATGTATGTTACAGCACATATGTGGAAGGACAACGTTCAGGAGTCCGTTTTTCTCCGCAATATGGGTTCTGAGGATTGAACTCAGGCCACCACGCTGGCAAGACAAGCGCTTTTACCCAGTGCGCCGCTTTTCTCGTCTAAAGATACTGTTAATGTTACATGACACCAACAGAAGCAATCAAAAAAGACAAACAATGGGCTATTCCACGAGGCAAATGACTCAATGGCATTTAAAGGCAAAAATAGTCCTAAGAGACTGAAAGAAACTTGAGACTATCCACATGTAGTATGCGGGTCTTTTGGATCCTAATTTAAAACAAAACAAAACCAAAGGAATATTTAGTGCAATTAATGTAATTTAATACAAATCAAATGCATGTTATAAAGGAGTTTCTGCTAACAGCTGTACCCTGAATATTCTTTAACATATCTATCATTTAGAGAGATTCTGAAGTCCTTGCAAAGTACAACATGATGCAAAGAGATTCATGTTAAAATACTATAGCATAATAAAAAATGAAGAGAAGAGATGAAAAAGATTACCAAATTAATTATGGAATATATATAGTCAAAACTGAAAAAAAAATGGGTGTGTTAGCACATGCTTGTACTCCTAGTACTCAGAGGCTGAGACAGGAGGATTACATAAATGAGGCCAGCCTAGACAACATGAGTACCAGGGTTGTCAGGAACACACAGTAAAACTGTCTTTAAAAAAAAAAAAAAAGGAAAGAAGAGTAAGTTCTGAATAATCATGAGACATAGGAAAGAAGAAAGCTAGTGTCTGACAACTGGCCACGTAGTCTGGTCATGTCTGGCTGGTCTTAGAACTGCACACTTCTCATCTGTCTTCCTTATGAGATATCAAAAAAAGCTAAATTTAGAAATAAAAATATATTTATTCCTATATGCTTTAAACCATAGTATTGATATTAGCTATTGCTACCATCACTTAAAACAGTAAGGACGGTAAAAAGTTACATACACCAGGACTATACAGAGAAACCCTGTCTCGAAAAAAGCAACCAACCAACCAAACAAACAAACAAGTTACATACAGTTTCAGGAAGTAACAGCCACCCATACAACTGCCAAAACAAGTTACTATTTCCTTCAAGTGCAAATGTCTAGCTTTTTTTATATGCATGAAATCACTGATTTAAATATGTCCCCTGCCCCTGTCCCCTGCCTCTGATGTGGAAGCACAGTCATATTCTTGGAAATCATGCACTCTCTCCTCCTGCTCTAATTGAGCAGTCCCGGATCCATGTGTAAAGAATGATCAGGTGAGGGCTGTGGTGGTAGCTTGGGGCAGAACACCGACCTAGCTATGCACAGGCTCTTACTGTTTCAATTCCAGAGGTTTACTGGGCAGGAACAAAGGAAATTTCACGAGAAAGCTCCTTTTCAGGAAACTGGGCTCTCAGCATGGGACTGCCCATCGTGAAATGGCTCACTCAGGTTCTCACCGTGTGACTCGGAAGTAGTTTTGCCTACCATGCCTAAAGCCTTGGATTCTAATCTCAACGCAGAAAAAAAAAAATCCAAAAATGTTCCATCAAACATTTTACCTTAGTTAATTCTTTGCCTGCACATTTTCTAAGAAAAGAAAAATGTGAGGGCTGACAAGATGGTTTAGCAGGTTAAGGGTGCTTGACTTGAAAGCCTAGGAAACGTGAGTTCAATCCTTAGAACCCACATAAAGGTGGGAAGAGAGAATCAAATCAAATCCAAAGCTGTCGTGACCTCTGCTTGTGCTCTACACACACACACACACACACACACACACACACACACACACCACAGAGTAATAATATTTTTTAAAATGTTAAACCCTACTGTTCTGTCTCTATAAAGCCTCATATATAAGTGCCCAAAACTTCCACAAAAATTTGACACTAAACAGAAAATTAAAATCCAGATATGAGGCAGACGATGACCATCAGTTATCAGTTTTTAAAGTGACTTAAATTTAGTATGAAAACATAAATTTTCATAACCCAACTACTGCCTGAAACAAACCCTGGAAGATATGTCACAACTGTTACATACGCTTTCCTTGATTTTCAACTGAACTAAAACCTAGCCTCTATTAAGGTAACCAGGCAACAATGACGCATAACCAACATATTACTCAATCTTAGCACACTGAGTCATACCCTCCAGGCAACAAATATAATTTTATGATGTCCTTCCCCCACAGGTCACATCATAGCCATCATCATTAAGAACTGCCAAGTGGGGCTGGGGCCACAGCTCAGTGAATAGTGACTGTTATTCGACCATGAAGACTTGATTCCAGCTCCCTCAGAACACCCCCATCATGGCAGCCCAGGGCACCTGTAACCCCAATGTAGCAGCGTGGAGATGGGCAGGTCCTAGGGGCTTACAGTCAGAAGAGAGAACTCAAGTCAGTAAAGGACCTTGTCTCAAAAACAGAGTAGAGAGCAATAAGGGAGGACACCTAACATTGACCTCTGGCTTACATGTGTGTGCGCGCGCGCGCACATACACACACACACACACACACACACATACACACACACACACACACACACACACACACACACACGTGTGCACACACAGGCAAATATACCCTCCCCGCTGTCTACCCACCATATACAAATTTGTTAAAACAAAGCCAGCTACCAATTGTTGTGCATTTTGTTAGGCCACAAAGGGCCACCATTTACACATTAATAGAATGAGTCAGCAAATCACATCTCTAGTAACAGTAGCAGTCTGTCAAAAAATAAAAACAGGTTTGGTGTGGTGGTACTTGGGAGGCAAAGGCAAGTGGAGCTCAGTGAGTTTGAGGCCAGCCTGGTCTACATAGCAAGTGCGAGGCAAGCCTGGATCAGAAAAAAATAAAACCAAACAAATAAATAAAGTCAAGGTCATACTACGTCCTAAATACAAAACCTACCATCTCAAGTCTTCCAACTTCCCACTACTTCCCCACATCTTCCCACTATCCAAGCTACTCTTGTCACAAGAATCATCACAGTAGGTCGGCAGGTCAGCTCAGTGGTAAGGGTCTGGCAGCCAGGTTTAATACCAATCTCTAAAACACATGGTGGAAGGAGAAAGCCAACTCCTGATAGGTGTCCTCTGACTTCCAATGTCAGGACTCTCCTGTCCCTTACACCCAGTAAACGCATAAATGTGTTTGTTTTAAAGAATTACTACAGAACTTAGCTTAATTTCCAAACATCAAGGACTAAAAAGAGCAGCTTTTACAGTCACTGAGAGTTCTTGAAGTTCTCACTCTGAGGACTACACTGGGCAGTGTTACAGGGTATTTGATCACACCGTGAACCCCAAGATTGTATTGCTTACTGGAAAAACCTGTTTCTAGTTGTGGTGTGGCTCAGCCCTAGCACACACCTTTAACCCAAGAGCTTTTTGTGAATTGTAAACAGGATTAATAAAGTCAACCACAGGTCAAGAAGTGGAGCAAGCAACCAGTTGAAGGGACTGAACATAGGAAATAACCATAGAGTAAAAGGAAGTCAGGAGGACAGATAGAGAGACACCCACGAGGTAGCAGGGAGGACACTGAGTTTCAGAGGTTTTTAGCTGGCATAGTGTGGCTTCCTTCTCCTTCTCAGGTGTCAGCTGAGGAAGGTCATCAGCGTCCTTTCTGTCTCTCTGAGCTATCAGGCTTTCACCCTGCTCCTGGCTCCCGAGTTAGTAAAATCAAACATTTGAGATTTTGTTTAAAAACAGGGCAGAAAATTTACAAAGATCCAACAGCTTCTCTTACCTTGCAGGCCACATCCACTAACCGCACTTGAGTAGCTTGATTTTCTGGTAGTTTACTGCCAATTGCAAGCAAAGTGTCTAACAGCTGAGCTAGGACTTGATGGGACTCTAGGAAAGAGGAAAGGGTGAATTACAAACTTTCAAGAGACTATTGTCAACACTAATTTACTTTGGGAAGGAATGTAGATTCTTATTTACTTATTTACTTACTTATTTCTGTCTAATCTTTTATCCCCTCAACTATAAGCTAAATTTCCAAAGGAATTGGGACTTGAAAATTTGAGGCTTTTACAGGATTGGGCATAGTCCTATGCATAAAATAGGTCCTTCAAATACATTTAATATCAGTGGCTAGTGAATCAGAAGTCGACTAAAGCAGGAAAACATTGCCTGTGTCAACAATTAAACAAATAAACAAGCAAACGGTACACTGAGCTGAGTGTGGTGGTCACATCTTTAATCCCAGGACTTGGGAGGCAGAAGCAGGTGGAACTCTGAGTTACAAAGTGAGTTCCACCAAGAAACCCTTTCTTGAAAAACAAAATGAAAAAAAAAAAAAAAAAAGATACGATTAAAAAAAAAAAAAAGCCTTCCAAGCAAATTCCAAACATGCAGACATACCATTCCCCATGGCCTCTAACCTGCCCTCTGTATCTCTTCAAGTGTTTAGTCTTGTCCGAGTTTGTTTTGAGACAGGCCTCATCTAGCCCTGAACTCTCGGTGTAGCAGAAGATGAGGCAGGACTCTGACTCTGCTGCCTCCACCCCGTGCAGGACTACAGGAGTGGTGCCACCACACCTGGGCACTCTTCAGTCGTTTCTAATACCTTTTCCAACTTCCTGCACTTCTAACTCATCTCTCTCAGGCTAACTTGACTACCTAGAAATTGTCCTCTCACTTCAGGGTGGACCTAATAATCCCTGGAGTTTACCTAATCCCCCAAGAGATTAATTGTCCATCTCCTCTTGGTTCCACACAAGGCGTGGAACTTACTTTCCCATCACACTAAACCAGACACAGAAAGATGCTTGAAGACAAAGACCTTACTTTATTCACCTCCACTGTCTCAAAATCTAGAATAACTTATTATGTGCTCAATAAATGCCTAATAAATGGCAAGGAGCCAAATCAAAAAACAAACAAACAAAAGGCCTACGTCAATCTTCTTAGCCAGATCATCTTTACAGAGGCTCCTCTGGAACCTCAGACTGAGTGCATGCTTTTGATGAATTCCCTCACAATCAACAAATGGGTTCTCCACAGCGGCTATTAAATCTGTGATCAGCCCAAAGTACCGGCTAGCATGAACAGAGGAATTGTCTCATAAGAAAACATGAAAAGCAAAAGTAAAACTTGAACAAACAAACAATACATACATACATAGCTACATATATACACACATACATACATGTTCTTCTGTCTTTCAAAATACAGTCCTTATAATGTTAGTGGGATACAAGAGGATTTTAGGTAATTCAAGTGACCTTGGCTGCAGTTAGAAGTTTAGTTCTATGGTAAAACACTTGTCCACACCATATGTAAGGCCCTCAGATCAAACTGCAGAAGGGACTCACATATAAAACAAGCCACAAATATGAAAAGGTAACAGGAAACAGAAGAGGCAAAGACACCCCAATGCCACCATACTGATTTACTTCCTTATAAAGATAACTTTATATAACATCCACAAAAAGGTAACTAAACGCCCGGTGGTGGTGGCGCATGCCTGTAATCCCAGCACTTGGGAGGCAGTGGCAGGCGGATTTCTGAGTGAGGCCAGCCTGGTCTACAGAGTGAGTTCCAGGACAGCCAGAGCTACATAAAGAAACCCTGTCACACACACACACACACACACACACACACACACACACACACACAAAAAAAAAAAAAAAAAAGTAACTAAAACTTACAAAGCTTATCTCTGATAAATCAAAAATCAAATCTAAATCTTGAATCCTGGGCTAGAGCTGGCCCCGAATTCAGAGGACTAAAATTTGTTCCCCACACCCATGTCAAGCAGCTTACAACTGCCTGGAATTCCAGCTCCCATGGGTCCAACACCCTCTTCTGGCCTTCAAAGACACCTACCCAAATGGCTGTCATACATGCATGCACCGCGCACGCGCGCACACACACACACACACACACAAATAAAACTCTAAATCCTGAATGCTAGTTTCTCTCCTGAGCTTCTGAGCAATCAAGCAATCATACATCTGCAGACTGGATATTTCTACATGGAAAGTAAATGATGCCCCGATATCAAACCAAATTCCCCAAAGGCACCATATTCTTTCTCAAACTTGACTTGATCATTCTATGTCCTCAATCATAAAACTTCACATTCCTACACTGCCTATAAAGTACCTTTCAACTCCTCAGCACTCAAAAATTAGTTACTTTCAAAGCATCTCACTACTCCCTGGTGCTATGTCAAAAACAAAACCCACTCAAGTTCCTTGAACATCTCCTGGTTTTCCCAGCTCTCTGCCTTCTATCGACACGTTCCCTCGCCTTCACATCACTCTTACTCACCAGGCAACGTCACTTTGCCACACACCGTGCAGCTTGGACAAATTACGTAACTTCACTGAAGCCTTCTTCACTTACATATAAACAGGGGCATGAGGGGTTGGGGAGATGCAGCAGTTAGGAGTGCTGGCTGATCCTGGAGAGCCTGAGTTCAGTTCCCAGCTCCCCATCAGGCAGCTCACAACTATCTGTATCTTCTGCTTTGGGGGAATCTGACTTTATCTTCTGGCCTCCAGAGACACAGATACACACACACACTCACAGACACACACACTCACACACACAAACCCATAAAACTTTTTGTTAATTTTTCATTTTTAAGACACCATTTCTCTGTGTAGTCCTGGCTGCCCTAGAATTCACTCTGTAGAACCACTCTGTAGACCAGGCTGGCTTTGCACTCACAGAGAATGGCCTGCCTCTGCCTCCCAAGTGCTAGGATGAAAAGTGTGTACCACCACTGCCCAGCTATAAAATAACATTTTAAAAATATACTTGGGCTGGGCGGTGGTGGCGCACGCCTGTAATCCCAGCACTTGGGAGGCAGGGGCAGGCGGAATTCTGAGTTCGAGGCCAGCCTGGTCTACAGAGTGAGTTCCAGGACAGCCAGGACTATACAGAGAAACCCTGTCTCGAAAAAAAAAAAAACAAAAACAAAAACAAAAAAATATATATATATACTTGGATGCCAGGCGGTGGTGGCGCATGCCTTTAATCCCAGCACTTGGGAGGCAGAGGCAGGCAGATTTCTGAGTTCGAGGCCAGCCTGGTCTACAGAGTGAGTTCCAGGACAGCCAGATACAGAGAAACCCTGTCTCGAAAAGCAAAAACAAAACAAAACAAAACAAAACAAAAATACACACACACACACACACACACACACACACACACACACGTATACATATATGTGTGTATATATACATACGTATACATATATGTGTGTATATATACTTGGAGATGCATACTTTAATCTCAACACTTCAAGACAGAGGCAGGCAGATCTCTGTAAGTTGTGAGGCCCACTTGGTCTATATAGAGTTCAAGGCCAACCAGACCTAAACATAGTGATACCATGTCTCAAAAAAAAAAAAAAAAAAAAACCAAAAAGCCAAAACAAAACAAAACAAAACAAAAAACCACTTGCAATTATTTTTTAAAGGGAAATTAATATCTATCTATGTTCAATAAGCTGTAATAAATATACAACACTTTGTAAGGTCACAATGATAGCTATTAAAATAAAGCTATAAGCAGAGACAGAAAAGTCTAACTTTTAACTCCCTATGCAGGCAAGGATGGCCCTAAACTTTTGAGTCTCCTACCTCTACCCCCAAGTGCTCAGATTGCATTGTGAGCCACCATGTGCACGTTATGTGGCGATGGGAGAGAGAGGGTTCAAGCCTGGAACGTCATCCTAGGCAAACACTCTTCAGCTGAGCTATGAGTCGACGCGGGGATGGAGACTAAAGCCACAGCCTCAGGAATGCTTGGCCAGACAAGCATTCTGCCAACTGAGCCACACCCTGAGACCATAAACTAGATTTTATCCCTAACAGAAATACATGTACGTGTCTCTAATAATCCATCTTCAAATTCCTTTTTAAGAAGACGTAAGACTTATGTACATAATCACAAGAGACTAAGACAGACTCAGTTTCAAGCTTTAGGTCATCCTGGGTTCCTAGTAAGTTGCAGGACAGCCTGGGCTAGAGTAAGACCCTATCTTGTAAAAAAAAATAATATTGTTCTTTTTAATGCTAACCAACACCAAACTTCGTTGTAAATTCTGTACATAAGAACTGAAGATTTGTGATCTGACTACATCGACTTCAGCTGCAATTTACTTTCATTCTGTAGTATGTTAATGGCATCATCCATTATGCAGTCTGGAGAGAATCCTGTAGTCTTTGATAATAATCCCAACAATGATGCAATTTTCAGTCTCACAGATGGATCGTTTTCCTAGAAAAAACAAAAACAACTGTCATTCCATGCTCTACTCTTCGCTATCAAACACAGGACACAGGAAACAGACATCCCAAAGGATATTCAAAGATCCAACTCTTCTCCAGCTTCGCTTCTGAAAAATTAACTCCATACACCTCAAGAGACAGCCTTCCTGAACACTCAGTACTGAGAATGTAAATGTTTATGTCTTCCTGAAGTAGTTAACTTCCCAAACTAAAAAATGTATCTAAAAGTGTCTTCTCTCCACTACTCGGTCAATGGTGGCTGTCACAGCCATTTTCCCACCAGCACAGCTGCCTCGGGACAGCCAGCACCACTGCTGGCTCCACTGCTGGATGGATGGGGAGTGGGAGCTGGGGCGGCCCCTGTCACCACTAGAAGAGCCCTCATATCACTGTGGGCCACCAGATGCTGAGTGAAGGCCAAGCAAGAGCAGCTGGCTGGGGGCAGCTCACGTACCTGGGCTCTAGCTTCGAGGGACAAAGGGACATGAGATGTCTGGTGTAGTTAGAGGTTAATCTCTAAAATTGCTGTGATAAGAAATGTCTCCCTGCCGGGCGGTGGTGACACATACCTGTAATCCCAGCACTTGGGAGGCAGAGGCAGGTGGATTTCTGAGTTCGAGGCCAGCCTGGTCTACAGAGTGAGCTCCAGGACAGCCAGGGCTAAACAGAGAAAACGGTCTCAAAAAACAAAACAAAAAAGTCTCCCCAAAACAAAATATAACTCCCCTTATCATACTGTATAGTTAAGTACATGGTACAATTCCCAACACTGAAAAGATGTTTAATGAATATATATGAGATTGGGTTGAGTAAGGAGGGGTCTTGTCAGTGTTGACATTAAGTAACTTTCTATATTGATGACAAAAGTATTTAAACTTCAGTTGCAAAATCAACTGCCATCCAAATGTGACCTCCCCCGCAACACACACCTATATATTTTTGGTTGTGGTTTTATTTTTTTTATTTTCCATTTATTATTTGTGTATGTGCCTGTGTGTGTGTGCCTGTGTATGTGTGCATGCATGTGTGTGTGTGTGTGTGTGTGTGTGTGTGTGTGTGTGTGTGTATGTATGTATGTATGTATAAATGTGCCACAAAAACTTCCAGAAGATTCTTCAGCTTCTCTCCATAGGACTGCTGGAACAGGGGTTCTCTGCGTAGCTGTCCTGGACTGGCCTCAAATTCTCAAAATCAGGGATCTGCCTGTCTCTGCCTCTGCCTCCTGAACGCTGGGATTGAAAGCGTGCGCCACCACTGCCCAGCCAGCATCCAGCTTCTTTATATGGGATCTGGGAATGAAATTCAGGTAGTCAGCTTTCCGCAGCAAGCACGACCTGACTGAGCCAACTTTACTAGCCTGGTTTTTGGTTTCCTGAGACATAATCTGCTTCTGTAGTCCAAGATGGCCTAAATCTCACTGTGCAGTTCAGGCTACAATCTTGCAATCCCCCTGCCTCAACTTTCCAAGCTCTGGGACGATAGGCATGTACTACCACCAGCTCATTTAGTTTCTAAGGAAGCACCAGAAACAACCAAACCTAAAGCAAGGGAAAGGAAACCAAATATGGTTAGAAGACCTAAAATCCTGCCTGCTATGTCATTTAGCAAATATATTACTTTGGGAACACATTTTCTGTAAAATTAATCTTAATGTATAAGTACAGAGAAAGAGAAAGTGGTCAAAACCAGTCAGAACTAGTATAAAGACAAACTCATTACCGAAATGAGTGTAACTAGGAGCTGGAGAGATGGCTGGGCGGTTCAGAGCACTCGCTGCTTTCAGAAGACCTGGGTTTGATTACCTGGATTGCTGCTCACAATCATTTGCAACTCCAGCTCTAAGGGATATGATGCTATACTTGGCTACACAACAAGGCATTCCATAAAAGAGAAAAATGCCACTTTGCTTTCAAAACAAACTAAGAGGGCCATCACAGTAGGCAAGAGGGCCTTAAATTAAACCAGGAACA
The DNA here is from genome assembly GCA_964023405.1 of Apodemus agrarius. Lineage (NCBI taxonomy): Eukaryota > Metazoa > Chordata > Mammalia > Rodentia > Muridae > Apodemus > Apodemus agrarius. The sequence continues at coordinate 89,683,886 of OZ030005.1, read as the reverse complement.
GCAGGGTGATGGGCAAATCACACTGCAGAGCTGAATGACACAGAGACGTGGCTGATACTAAATCTTCGCTGTTCTCACGCCACTCCACACACAGAGCTCACAGCACGGTATACAAGTCGTTCACACACCTGACTCCTCTCACTACCCTGCAGGCTCCTGAGGACAGCATTTACCCCACTTTAACCTTGGTACCCACAGTCCCTAGCACAGGCCTCGGCGCCTTCCCGCTTCTGCGATATTAACCCATTCTGCAGACATAGCACAGCTCTGACAAACAACCCTACCGGGTCCTCATGGCCTTCTTACCTTGTAATAATGTTCCAAGAGAATCCTGATGACCCCCTCCACACTCTCCGCCTCTACAGGCTTTCTGGCAAACTGGAGTAGGTACTGCAAAGCATCTGCTGGGGAGGTGGCTTTACACAGATCTATGTGGAGAGCAGCAGATTTACTGGGTTTTGTTAGTCGGAGCTTCTTAGTAGCAATTTCCTCCTGCTGTTGCTGTAAGACAGTAAAGACAGTAAGATGTGAAGACAGAGTCTATAAATTTAACTTGCATTCATTAGGTGGAAATAATCTTTCCCTTCTAACACATATGCTTAGCTAATAGAACTTAGGAAATACAGTACCGTGAGGCCCGTGAGGTGGCTCGGTGGTAAAAGTGCTTGCTGCCAAGCCTGACTGTGACCTTAGTTCCATCACCAGAACCCACAGGTAGAAGAAAAGAACTAACTCTTAAACACGCACACACGCACGCACGCACGCACGCACGCACATGCACAAAATAAATGTTTAAAAAAAGTTTAAATTTGCAGAGAAGGAAACCTATCACTATAGGTTCCTTAAGTCCTGACACAATGGGCAGACATAGAAAAAAAAAAAACTGTAGGGCTGGAGAGATGGCTCAGAAGGGCACTGGCTGCTCTTCCAGAGGTCCTGAGTTCAAATCCCAGCAACCACATGGTGGCTCACCACCATCTGTAATGAGATCTGACACCCTCTTCTGGTATGTCTGAAGACAGCTACAGTGTACTCATATACATAAAATAAATAAATAATTCTTAAAAAAGAAAAGAAAGCCATAACCAAGATAAATGTCATACTCAATAATTTTCTTTACTCTCTAATATAGTATTTTTGTGTAGGTAACAATCATTTCCTTCAAAATTTCTCTATCAGGATATTCAGGAACATTATATAACATGAAAAAAACCGGCTTTGAAGTCAAAAGAATTCAAGCTAGCTAGGTGAAGCCTTCTCATCTATAAAAGGGCATTCCGATACCGTTCCCAGGGGCTATGAGAAACCTTACGTGTTCTGTCTGTCTTTACTGTACATGTGATGAGTAGGAAATACATGTCAGCTCCCGCCCCCTCCTCATCTTTATAACAGAAAAAAAAAAACACCAAGAGTACAAAGATTTCATCTTATCACTCTATGATAACTATACATACAAAATTTAAAATGCGAAATTAAAAAACTAGTTTTTCCAATGACTAGGGTACACAGCTGTAACCCCAGCCCTTGGGAGGCAGAAGCAGGAGGCTCTAAAACACACATTTTCTTGGGCTGCAGCTGGCTCAAGAGTGAGGGATGATTTTTCTCCCTGGAGGGGATGCAAAGAAGGGAATAATCTCTGCCTTTGTCAGTAACGCTTTATGGAGCCGGCCCTGCCATTTCTGCCAGCGAGGAACACACTGGCAGGGACAGCAGCACTGGGTGAGGGGACCGAGTAGGTGAGCACACACAGGGATGGAAGCAGCAGGAGAAACTAACCTGCTGAACTGTCAATCAGCTCTTACAGCAGGAGCATTTGTGTGAAATAAACACCGGTAGAAGCTCATCTCTGTATGAAACATGGCATGCTAGAAAAGGAATGTAGGGGTAAAACACGAGTGCTCTGAATGCCTCTACCTTACCACAAAAAAAAAAAAAAAAAAAAAAAAAAGCAAAACAAATAAATCCTGTAGAGCTGGCAAGCTTATTCTACCTACAATAGAAAACAAGGGGGGAGAGGGGGGTCGAGAGCCGATCGCTGCCTGCTCAGAGGCCCCACATCGACCACCGGTCGCTGCCTGCTCAGAGGACCCACATCCAGTCCCCAGCACTAGGGCACGTGGCTCAACACTATGTTCAACTGCAGCTCCAGATCCGACACCTTCTTCTGGCCGTCACAGGCATGCCAACACATGAGATATATTCACAGATATACACACAAATGAAAACTTATCTTTAATGAAGAAAGGGGGGGAGGGAGGGAAGAAGGAGGAAGGAAAGGAATGCAGAGCCCGAAAATCGCAGAAAGGAAACCGCAGATGCAGGAGCTCCCAAAAGCTAGAAAGGCTTTCTGACCCTTGACTCGCCAGCAGCGGTGGCGCACGCCTTTAATCCCAGCACTTGGGAGGCAGAGGCAGGCAGATCTCTGAGTTCGAGGCTAGCCTGGTCTACAGAGTGAGTTCCAGGACAGCCAGGGCTACACAGAGAAACCCTGTCTCGAAAAAAACCAAAAAAAGAAAAAGAAAAAAAGAAACCCTGTCTCAAAAACAAAAACAAAAAACAAAAACAAACAAACAAAACAAAAAAAAAAAACAAAAACAAAAAGACCCTTGACTCATTCAAAAAGTTCAGTACTACATTAAAGAAAAAAAAAAAAAAGGAACAATAAGATGTTAAATCCAATGCTCAGAGTTACTTCATGAGGGCTGCTGGGGACACAGCTACATTTGTAGAATCCTTGCCTCACACGCTCAAGTCCCTAGGTTCAATCCCTGCATAAACCAGGAAGTGGAGGCAGGAGGTTTAAAATTCAACCTCAGCTACACTGCAAGTTTTTGGCACCTGGACTACATGAGATCTTGTCTTATTTATTTTGTTTTGTTTTTCACGAGTCAAGGTTTTTCTGTATTGCCCTGGCTGTCCTGGAGCTTGCCTCAACTCAAACTCACAGAAATCTACCTGCCTCCACTTCCTAAGTGATAGGATTAAAGGCATATGCCAACTCCCACCCCTCTGAGGCGGGTCACCCCAGCTGAGACCTTGGTTTTTTTTTTTTGGGGGGGGTGTTTTGTTTTTTGTTTTTTTAAAGCTGGACCAACAGAGATGATTCAGGGGCTAAGAGAGAGTTCTTGCTCTTGCACAGAACCCAGGTTCAATTCCCAGCATCTACATGGTGACTCACAACCAGCTCTAAATCCAGTTCTAGGGGATCTGATACCCTCTTCTGGCACTACGCAAGTGGTACACTGACATATATGCAGCCAGAACACTCATGTATATAATCTAAAGAACAAAAAAATTTAAGCTTCTGTAAGAAAAAGAATAAACGGGTGTGGTGGCGCACGCCTGTAATCCCAGTCCTTAGGAGGCAGAGGCAGGCGGATTTCTGAGTTCGAGGCCAGCCTGGTCTACAGAGTGAGTTCCAGGACAGCCAGGACCACACAGAGAAACCCTGTCTCAAAAAAAAAAAAAAAAAAAAAAAAAAAAAAGAAAAGAAAAGAAAAGAAAGAAAGAAAGAAAGAAAGAGAATAAAAAGAAAGCTAATTTACCTACAGCCTATAAACAAATGTGCCAAGAAAGCAGAAAGACAGACTGGGGAAAAAAAATACGAGATTGCTGAAAGTTAGAGCTTGGCTTTAGGAAAAGGAGAAAATGCTAAGGGGAATGAAAGAGTACTGGTTCGCCCGCATAGTTGTCTCCGTGACAATCACAGAGACACTGCCCTGGCTCTCCAGTTGGACGATGTGCTCCCAAAAGGCAGGGGTTCTGAGAGCCAAAGACTTCCTACCACACAGAAATCACTCAAGCATTTGAAAATATTTTTTAAAATGTAAAATTTCCCTGTTGGATTAACGAATGAACGGAAGGTTTAAGAATCATTTTCCACCAGGCATGGTGTTGTACGCCTTTAATCCCTGCACTTGGGAAGAAAAGGCAGGCTGATTGCTTCATGTTCAAGATCATCGAGCTCTACATAGTGAGACCCTGTCTTTAAAAATATATTTTCTTTTTCTTAAATGGGAACACTCTGCCTAAATATCTAAGAATGTTGGCTATCCACTGGCATAAACTGGGGCCTGGTCACAATGCAGATCTTTCACCAACCTATTAAACATGATCTATATTTTAACAAACTCCCTAAGTGAGTTGGGTCTGTAACAGCTCGGTGGTAGAGCATAGGCCTCAGCATGCATGAGGCCCTAGGTTCAATCTCCCCTACTACAAAAAATAAAAAAATTGAAGTATTCCTCAAGTTAGATATTTTGTACATATCTGTATACATATGAAAATTTAAGAAGCAGGATATATCTCTTTTACAGAAATACTATGGAGCACACTGACAGTTCTGACAGGGGCTTGGTCCACCTATGTTTAAAAGTCTCCAAGGGAGGATGATGGAATTGCTGTCCTGTGACTCTTGCCTGCTCTGTCTGAGCCTTGAATTCTACAGACCATTAGTCAGTCCCTTGGGGCTTTGCATACAGCCCAGCTTGTCTCAGGGGTACGGGTGTTAGGAGGAGTTCTGCCACCAACTGAGAACAGGAGGATGCAAATGTAACCCGAGTTGTGAGACATTAAAATAAGACACCTGACAGTTTTTAAAACTAGACAGCACTTTGTTTGTCCTAATGATTTTTTGTTTTGTCTTTTTTAAGTGAGCTGGGAGTGTGACTTTAGGATGGAGTGAGAACGTAGCGTGCTTAATACCCTGAATTCTATTCCCAGAATTTTCAAAACAAAACAAAACAACAAAAACTAAAGTTCAGAGTACACATGGGAACAGCAGCCTCAACCTAACACGCCCCCTGCCTGATGTGCAGCCTAGGAACCTAAACCTAAGCCGGCGCCACACAGCTTAGGCGCCTGGGTGAGGACAACCTTCCCGCGCAGACCGGTCCGGTCCATGACTTTTTCTGCCAGAGCTTACCTGAACCACTTTAGTGAACTCCTCATACACCCGCTTTTTCAGGTGCGCCGCCATGGCGGTGCCGGACTTTCTCGGCTTCTGTATTCGCCGAGAGCACGGAGGTAAAGCTTTCTGCAGCACCGATTCCGCCGCAATCCCACGGTGCAGTGGGGCTGCTGGATAGAGAGACCGCTTCCTGAAACTCGACTGCCCAGTGAGCCGATTGGCTGCCGCTACAGCTGGGAGCCGGAAATTAGAGCGCCTCCCGGAAGCTGGGTGGAGTAAAACCATGAGGCGCGGCTGTTAGGATCTGGAGGCAAAACTCAGAGCAGTGTCCTGCGGGTACCTTGGAGGCTCGCTGCTAGAATCTTAGGGTGAGTGTTGCCTTAGTTCCAGCTCCGCCCCGAAGTTCGTTTTTCTTTGTTCCAGTAATTCAAAAGTTACCCATCAATGAGAAAGAAAAAGAACGAAGAAAGAAAGCCAAAATTCTTCCTGTTGAATCAATAAAAGGTTTAAGATCATCTTTCTGAATGACACTACTCTGTAAGTCTGAAGATTTAAGAATGCTGGTGGCCCACCCGGGAGCCAAGTCTGTCAGAACTGTCAGTGTGTTCCACGCGTCTCTGTAATGCTTCCTCTGATAGTTAGTTGGGAAACAGTGAAAAAGAATCTTGAGACTGAGGATGAAGCCACGTGTTGTGGTGTCAAAAACCAGGAGCCAACACTGAGATATTGAAAGGCAAAAATGTTACCATAACAGCCCCCCTTAGTAGGAGGATGAGGTGTCATCTTAAAATTCTTATATAGGCCCTTTATGACTTTTGCAAGCAAAGAAAGCTTAATAAAAGGGGAACTTTATTATGATTCTCATTTAGCATAAGATTTAGCATAAACTCAGTTTCAGGTTAACTTCATTGTAGTTGGTAGGTTTTAGAAAGCCTTGTTTTTTCAAGTTAAGTCAGCCTGGTTATCTGAAGGTCTTCGTAGTCTTTCTTTGGAAAACAGTCTACATAATAGAAACATAAATCTCTTTTTGCCTAAAACAATACAAGTACAATACCCTGGAAATAAGTCTGGAACCGGAACAATGAGGAGAATGGAGTTCCTGTTATTATTTAACCCATATTAAAGTAAATAGTGAAGGCAGAACCAGATTTGAACACAAAACTCCTTTAAGGCTCTGGTACTTGAACAAGTGACCTCCACGACAAACATACTGCTAATGCCTAACCTAACAAAAACATGCTTACAATGGAATGAAATGATACAGAAACAAGAACATCCGGTATCAAATATATGTCGTGCTGTCCAGTTTTACATCTCACCTGCAATGTTACCTGTTCTTTATATTTTTTTAGCCAAAAAAAAAAAAAAAAAAAGTTAACATGGGACATTTAGAGGAGGAAACAGGAGGTTGGTAGGTACAGAGGACCCAAAACACATAAAAGGTTATCTTTATCCTATAGTCTACATGGGAAGAGTGTGTTACAGCTCAGATGAAAGGAATCCTGGCAGTGAGGAGCCAAGGGATACTACTACCCAGTCACATTACACAACAAACCTCACACAAGATTTGTTGGCAGAGAAAATCCCAGAAGGGTGACAGTCAATGCATGACAAAAAATAGCAGAGGACTGAGGAGAGACAGGCTTTATAGAAGATTCCTTGGGGATAGGTGGGGGGCAGCTTTCTAGGGTGAGAGGATTGGTAGGATTTCGAGACTAGAGTTTTGTTGTTTTTTTTTAATAGAGTTGGGTCTGGGGCTAGCTGTTAGGTGTTCTGTGGGTGGAACCTGGTGGTTGGAGGTCCCTGGGAGTGGGAGCAAGCCACTCAGGTACCTCAAGGGGCTTACAAATCCCGAAACCTAAATGGATTGTTACAGAGCAACCAACGTGCCAGATAAAGGAATGTGGTTCAAAAGGACCAGCTTTCCTCAGGGGGATTTTTCATCTAACTGTTAAAAAGTACATTTTCTAGAGAAAAAGAAGGAACCTCGGGCTTCAGAGACCACAAGCATATAATATGTCAAAGAAAATAATTAGCAAACAGTACATTGAGTTAAATATTGGCTGGTTTTATCATTCCAATATTTGAATGTTCTAGCTATTCCAAGTTGGTAGTAACTGTATAGCCACTGGCTGGTGAATTTGTATCTGTGCTCCCAACCCCAGAGAGGCTGAAATGGAAAGATCTTATGGGCTAGCCTAAGCTTTTTTGTTTTGTTTTGTTTTTGTTTGTTTGTTTGTTTGTTTTTTCGAGAAAGGGTTTCTCTGTGTAGCTCTGGCTGTCCTGGAACTCACTATGTAGGCTAGGCTGGCCTCGAACTCAGAAATCCACCTGCCTCTGCCTCCCAAGTGCTAGGATTAAAGGTGTGCGCCACCACTGCCCGGCATAGCCTAAGCTTTATAACAAGTTTAAAGCAAGCCTGTGCTAGCCATTATTTTATATGTCATATCCTTCCTTTTGGACACTGGGGCCATCTACTTAGTCATGATGAAATTTTAGGACCTACATCTTCTTTGTTCCCCTATTGTAAGTGTAGGGGGACAGCTTTACCAGCCTAACCAAACCCCACCAAATGTATCACCCAGGCTCAGTACTCACTCTCTCCACAGCCTCGGGGGACTTAAGCCTCTATCTCTGACCTCTTAAAAAAGAATCTTCTGAGCCGGGCGTGGTGGCGCACGCCTGTAATCCCAGCACTCGGGAGGCAGAGGCAGGCAGATTTCTGAGTTCGAGGCCAGCCTGGTCTACAGAGTGAGTTCCAGCACAGCCAGGGCTACACAGAAAAACCCTGTCTCAAAAAAAAAAAAAAAAAAAAAAAAAAAGTAAAAAAAGAATCTTCTGTGCCCAACTTATTCTTACTTTAAAAACCTCAATGGTTAAATAAATAAATAAATAAATAAATAAATAAGTAAATAAGTAAATAATAAAATAAAAAAACCAATGGACTCTCCCACTTGGTTCAGGATCTATGACCTCTCAGCTCAGCAGTGATTCCCCTTCACCCCATTGCATCCAGCCCCTATTCTGTGCTCCCCACCTTCCCCTCAGAGACCCCTCATTTCTCTGTCCTAGCCTCAAGGATTCTGTCTTTTCCATTCCTCTGAATCCACAGTCATAAAGTATCTTTGCGTTTTCGTGGACTGACCAGACACTCACATTTCCACCCAGGTGGGATTCCCTTGGACCATCCTACCCCAGGGCTTCTGGGACATCCCACACCTATTTGGCCAGGCTCTGACTTATTCTGTTGTCTTTTCCTAACTTCAGTCTTATATGATACATAGCCAATCTTCTTTATAGTTCATCCCTGAAAATTAGCCAGTTTGACGGCTCTACCGTATTAACTCTCTGTCCCGCTGGGGATATAAGGCCTCACCCTCTTTGGTCCAGCTATCCACTCCTTAGACTACTTATCTGGCATTAGCTATCACTCCAACTCATAAGGCCATTACACTAGATTAAAAAACAGTACAGTCACTCAGAGTTCCCATGTCCAAGGACAAAATTCTGTCCTTACTAGAGGTAGCCAGCTTATTAAGCACTTAAGTGTTTTTCTTTCTCTCTTCCAGCCCGCCCCCTGTATGAGGTGGCCCTTGGCCCCTCACACTAACCTCTTCTTGCACCTTGTAAGGTTCAACAGGCCCTCATCCATCTTCAGAATTAACTCACCCCTTCTCTCTCCATGTATAAAAGAGGAAGGATAAGTCCTTGGAGCCCTGGGTTACCATCTGGGACCTTCTTTTGCTCCCATTGCATACTTATCAAAAAATTAGACTATACTATCCAAGGATGGGGTCCTTTTCTGCTTTATATATGCAAATCAAAAAGGTTAACTGTCTTGGGGTTTTCATTGCTGTGAAGAGACATCATGCTCATGCCAACTCATAAAAAAACATTTAAGTGGGACTGTCTTACAGTTTCAGAGGTTTAGTTCATTATCCTTCTGGTGGGAAGCATGGCAGCATGCAGGCAGACATGGTGCTGGAGGAGCCGAGAGTTTTACATGATATGCAGTCAGCAGAAGGAGACTGTAGAATACTGGGTGTAACTTGAGCATATATAAGAACTCAAAGCCTGCCTCCACACTGACAAACTTCCTTCAGCAAGGCCACACCTACTATGATGAGGCCACTCCTCCTAATAGTGCCAATCCCTATGAGGCAAGCATTCAAACACATGAGTCTATAGGGGCCATACCTATTCAAACCATCGCATTAACGTTCAGGTCACCCACTATAGTCTTTTCACCTCATATACTATCTCTAGCATACAAGGCAAGGGTCTTCAAACACTACCCTCCTTCCAGAGTTCTCTCTCTTCAGGTAGCAATGGAGGATGTGACACTTAACCTTTCAGCCATTCTCAGGTCTTAGCATTTCAAACTAACTTGTTACTCATTTGACTCTTAAAGCCTGCTCAGATCATTTGTTTCTGCTGACTTCTTCCACCTGTCGTATTCGGTTCCAAATTCTAGAGTCTACCCCTTTAGCAGCTTCTTCTGTCTACCTGTTCTGCTCGTCTGTCTCTCCTTGCCTATTGTGTAAGGAGCCTTTCTCTGGCTGCTGGAGCCTGATGCACTCTCCAGGGCCCAACAATTTGAGCAACTCTACTTATTAAGACACTTGCTCCTCTCTCACTATTGGAACCCTCTTCTCAGGACCTGCCTTCTAAACCAACCCCACAGCTTCCTGAGCCTCTGCGACCCTGTCTGTCCTGGAAGTCTCTCAGCTTCTCCATGCCCTCCTGGGCTTCTTTGTCTCTCAGGTTCCATTTGGAGCTTATGGAAAACTTTCAGCAGAGTTTGTTTTGCTACCATTTCTCTCTTCCTTCATGGACTCAGATTTTATTAAAGCCTCACTCTGTTTATCACAAACAGCTTGGCCTCAGCACAGTGTAAATGGCCAAAATTGGTATGCTCAATTTTCAATGATGCCAACCTCTGTCACTGAAAAAAAAGATTATCCAAAAAACACTCTTTTATATTCTAATGAATGACCCTTGCCACCCCAGATGGGAAAAAAAGGTTACTGGTAATCTTTACCAGTGGGAGGCATTCATCATAGCCTCCTATCAGATAGGATGAAAATACAGAAGATATACACCCCAGTCTCTCAAACCCAAGTTATAGACACAGCAGAAGTGATCCAAAGCTCCTCAAAGGTCCTTACACCCCAGCGTTGCCCCTTTAGATAATACTGATCCCAGCTCCCTGTCATACCATCTCTTGGTTCAGACCTTAACCTGTGCATATCAGCTATTGAATAATGCTCTACCTGACTGCTTTCGAGAACCTTGGTTGTGTGTCCCTCCTGAGTCAAATTCACAACCATCATTTGTGGCCTTGCCCATTGTATTATTATTGTTGTTGTTATTATTATTATAATATTTTAATTTATTTACATTTCAAGTGTTATTCCCTTACCCATTTCCCCCTCTCCCAGAAAATCCCTCTCCTATCTCCTCTCCCCCTGCTTCTATGAGGGTGTTCCTCCACCCACCCACCCACTCCCACTTCCCTGCCCTTGATTCCCCTACACTGGGGCATCTATCAAACCTTCATGAGACCAAGGACCTCTTCCCCCATTGATGTCTGACAAGGCTGTTCTCTGCTACAGATGCATTTTTTTTTTTTTGTCTATTGTGTCAATGTTTTCTATAGTATCTTCACCTGAGATTCTCTCTTTCTTCTATCTCTTGTATTCAGTTGGTGATGTTTGCATCTATTACTCCTGATCTCTTTCCTAGGTTTTTTTTATCTCCAGGGTTGTCTCCCTTTGTGATTTCTTTATTGTTTCTATTTCCATTTTTAGATTCTGGATGGTTTTATTCAATTCCTTCACCTGTTTGGTTGTGTTTTCCTATAATTCTTTAAAGGATTTTTGTGTTTCCTCTTTGAGGGTTTCTAGCTGTTTACCTGTGTTCTCCTGTATTTCTTTAAGGGAGTTATTTATGTCCTTTTTAAAGTCCTCTATCAGCATCATGAGATGACTTTAAATCAGAGTCCTGCTTGTGGTGTGTTGGGGTATCTAGGGCTCGATGTGGTGGGAGAACTGGGTTCTGATTGTGCCAAGTAGGCATGGTTTCTGTTACTTATGTTCTTGCCTTTGCCTTATGCCATCTGGTTATCTCTGGTGTTAGCTGTTCTTGCTGTCTCTGACTGTGGTTTGTCCCTCCTGCAAGCCTGTGTGTCAGCACTCCTGGGAGACCAGTTCTCTCTGGGAAGAATTTAAGTATGAAGAGCTCTGGTGCAGGGTCAGCTCTGGGGTGCTAGCAGAAACTAGAAGGATCCTGTCCCCAGCTGCTCCTGATGGCTCTGGGAGGGTCCCTATTGGGTCAGGAATTTGAACAGAAGTGGTGGTCTTACCTGTGCTCGCAGGTGTGTTGGCACTCCTGGGAGACCAGCTCTCTCCCGGTGCTATTTGGGTTTGGAGCCCTGTGGCAGAGGATCTGCTCCAGGTCTGACAGAAAACAGAAGGCTGTTGTCCCAGGCTGCTCCTTGGTTCCCGTGTCCTGAGGATTCTGGGCATGTCCCTCTGAGCAGCAGTGGTGGTTTAACCTGCACTCATAGGCTTGTCTCACAGAAACTGGAAGGCTCCTGTGCCCTTTGTCTTATTAGATTCACTTCACTACTCATTAATTGCTGTAATCCAAATATCACTACCCCTATCCCAATTGCATACACCCCCTCTGTGTGTATGTGTATGCGCGCGCGCGCGTGTGTGTGTGTGTGTGTGTGTGTGTGTGTATGTATGTATGTATGTATTATGTAATCACAGACTGCTTTAACTCCTCAGGGGCAGGATTTGTGGGCATACTGGATTTGTGGGCATTCTGCAGACTACAATAATACTTTAACCCTTAATAATACCCAGGCCTTATGCCCAAACATTCATAATGCCCCCATTCTCTGTGGCACTCAAGTTTATCACTGCTTACCCACTGAATGGTCTAGAACTTGTGCTCTGGTGTTTCTCTTTTCCAAAACTATAGGTGATGCCCTTGCTGATTCTTGTCACAAGGTTTATAGTCGCATGGCATGGCAAACAAGTGGTGTCGGTTATACCTTTGTGGTCTTAGGCATAAGTGGAGCAGCAGGACTGACTACTCCCCTAGATAGTTACCATCCACTTTCCTCTCAGTTCATCCAGGATCTTCAGTGGGTGACTCAGACCATTCTTTTTTTTGTTTTGTTTTGTTTTGTTTTGTTTTGTTTTGTTTTGTTTTTTGAGACAGAGTTTCTCTGTGTGGTCCTGGCTGTCCTGGAACTCGCTCTATAGACCAGGCTGGCCTCGAACTCAGAAATCCGCCTGCCTCTGCCTCCCAAGTGCTGGGATTACAGGCATGAGCCACCACGCCTGGCTGACTCAGACCATTCTTAACCTCCAGGGCCAAATAAACTCACTGGCCACTGTAGTGCTACAGATTCAGCAAGGATTAGCTTGACTTATAGCAGAGAGAGAGATGGTCTTCCTCTCTTCCTCAGGGAAGAATGTTGGCTTCTGTGTTAACCCGCTGGGTTTAATAAAAGACAAGTTCCAATAACTCAAGACGAATCTCCAAAAAAATGGAAGAAACATATTGATGCCTTTGGCCAGTGGATCACTGACAGTTCAATAAAGAACTGGATATTAACCTTCTTAAACCCCCTGCTCCTCCTTTTCTTAATCCTAATAGTCACGCCCCGATTGATATACTTATCTAGATTTCTTCAACAATGGATCCAAAGGGTTTCTAAGCAGATTTTTAATCAGTTGCTATTATAGGCTTACCAACCCCTAGCTACTGAGACTGAGGCCTGCAACACCCAGTTATACCCTGAGGGTGAAGATCAGGCTTGCCCTGAGGACTTCAGCACCTTCATTCAGCAGGAAATAGTCTAATGATAATGTTGCCCACTTTGTGACCCATGACTGTTTAACAATAAAAACAAAAAAGGAGGAATGCGGAATTTTCATGTCAGCCCAAGTCACTGGGAAGACTTTCCGCACTGGGATCAAATACGCCCTTTGTATGCTTTGTAAACTTTGTATATTTTGTAAACTTTGTAAACCCTCAAGGCATGCAAGTATCTGTCCAGCACACCACCACCACCCCTGCCCCTACCCCCACAGAGCTCCAGAGGATAGGCCCCACGCCCAGACTTCCCTATATGCCCCAATGGCCCCTTTCTAGCCCCATGGTGGGATAGTGGTCAGGCCATGGATTTTTTTCCTGTAGGAAAAAAATCCCACCAATCCCTGAGCTTGTCCCAAGATCAGGCCACCCTGGAAAGCTCCACCCTCCAAGAAACCCTATATAAATTCTATGTTCTGTCCAGTTCTCTGCTGCTTCTCTCTCAAACAGAAGTAGCTACTCTCCTGGGTTTTTTCCTTTCCAATAAATCTCTTGTATGAGGTTTGTTGTGTGGTATGACTTCATTATATGTCTTGGCTCCTGATTGCCAGAATACCTTTCCCTTCTGAACTGTAATGCTTACAATCCTACAAATAGGAAACAATCTGTATATATTTCAAAATGAATGAATTTATGAATGAATAAATCGAACACTTGCTTCAGCAGCACAATGTAAAATTGGAATGATGCTGAGATTAACGTGGCCTCTGCAAAGATAAGACATCCACATTAGTGAAGCGTTCCGTATTTTTAAAGCAACACCTAAGCAAAAGATTGCAATTGTAGCTTCTCAAACTGGTGGAGGACACTAAATAGGTGAGACCCTTTTGTGTACATGTGGTGTGCCCACATGCACACACATACAAACTAAGAAGGTGGCTCAACCAGTAATGTACCTGCTGCACACTGGAACCTCAGCACCCACATCAAAGCCAGCTAAGAGGTGTGGGTCAGCGTCCTCAGCAGCACTAGGGAGGCAAGGACAAACATCCCTACAGCCTATTGGGCGGTCGGCCTAGTGGAATTGTGAACTCCAAGTCTAGTGATAGTACCTTTCTCAAAATGAGAATGATACGGTTACCACATATTGACCTTCACACACACACACACAACCTTTGTAAAAAGCCATACTATGGGAGGAATACCATTTCTATACAAAGGCTGTAAGCCAGCTTTAATCACTGGAGACTGGCAGTGGGAACTGCGGTGAACCTTAGTAAACCATGACATAACTCTTCTCTTCCACTGCTGCCCCATACATTTCTGAGGGAGCTTGTCACCCTAGTCCACATCTTCAATTCTCTTGTCATTCTTTCACACGTTTATTGTTCTTAGTCTAAAAGGCAAAAAAAAAAAAAAAAAAAAAAAAAAAAAAAAAAAGCCCTACTCAGGTGGTGCATGTCTTTAATCCCAGCACTCAGGTGGCAGAGGCAGGCTCTTTTGAGTCTGAGACCAGCCTGGTCTATAGAGTGAATTCCAGGACAGCCACACACAGAGAAACACTGTCTCAAAAAACCAAAACAACATTCTTTAGTTATTTCTTCAGACCTCCCTCTCCCTCTCCCCCTCCCCATCTCCCTCTCTCCCTCTCCCCTCTGTGTGTGTCTGTGTCTGTGTGTACATGTGTGTGTCTGTGTATACATGTATGCACTATCAGCAAAAATCCTGCCACTAGCTCTGTATGACTCTGGCAATGTGACATAGTGACTACTTTCTTTAAGAGACAAGATCTTCTGGGTGTGGTGGCACACACTTTTAATCTCAGCACTTCAGAGGCAGACGTAAGCAGATCTCTGTGTGAGTTCGAGGTCATTTAGGGAGTTTCAGGCCACTCAGAACTACATAGTAAGACCCTGTCATTATTTAAAAAGAAAAAAAAAAAGCAGACTCCACCTCCCCTACCTTTGAATCTTGGTTGGCATTAAAAATTACCAGTAGAATGTGGCAGAAGTAATGATATAATAGATTTGACTTAAGCATTAATATGTATATGCCCTTTGGAGAGAGAGTTTGTTATACTAGCCCAGAAACAAATCCGCTTTCCAATCCATGGGAGAAGTCGTATCACACTGAGATAACTCCAGGAAGGGAGGGTTATACTAGTTTTATTACCCCGCTTTGTAGAGTAAATCTGCTCCTAGTCTCTCGGCAGATTTGTAAACATCCTCAAACAAAGCTGTTGTGCCATTTGCTCAGAAATCCCAGAATGTCTCCCAACAGGGAGTTAAAGTTAGCAGAGCTAACTATTGCAGTAAAATAAATCTGCTGCCAGAGAGTGCTTGTGGGATGGAGAGGTATCTCTGTTGGTAGAGGTTTAGTCCATTATCACGGCATGAAGCCTGGTGACAGGCAGGCAGACATGGTGCTGGAGAAGCCAAGAGTTCTACATCTTAGTGTGAGGGTGGATAGGAAGAGACTCTCTTCTACCACCCGGCAAGAAGGAGGCTTTCTGCCAGACCGCACAGAGCTTGAGCACAGGACCTCAAAGCCCGCCCCCCCCCCCCCCCCCCCCCCGTGATGCACTTCCTCCAGCAGGGCAACAGCTACTCCGACAAGGCCACACTTCCTAATAGTGCCTAACGCTTCCTATGGGCAAGCACAGCCGAACCACCTCACCTGCCTCCTCTAGTTTCAACACTCTCAAGCTGTGACCTTTCATTCACCACACACGTAAGAACTCAGGATGAAAAGAGAGAAGATCTCACTTTTCGCTGTGTATTTTTTTTTTTAAGATTTATTTTATATTTTACTTGAGTTTATGTCTATGTGAAGTATGCCCACATGCATTAGGGCATTTATGAGCCACCTAACATGGAAACCAAACTGAGGTCCTCTGAAAGAACAGCATGAGCTCTTACCTGTGAAGCCATCTCTCCAGCACCGTGTGTCTTTTATGAATATGCTCGTCATTTGATGGAGGATCCATCCACTAATGCAGGATGATCTTATAACACAACATTTATTTTAATCACTGCCACCCTTTCCCCAAATATGACTATGTTTACAGATTTCAGAGATTGGAATTAAGAGGTGAGGATGTCATTTAGAGGGCTACTGTTCATCCCACCACACAATCACAACGCAGTTCTGAATCTGGCTATTCTTTCTTGTTTAACTTTTATTGTTTTTATCTTATAAATATGGGCATTTTACCTACACGTATGTCTGTACACCACGTGTGTCCCTGGTGTTCACAGAGGCCAGAAGAGGGCATCAGATTCCCATAGAACTGGAGTTACAGATAGTCGTTCGTGCCACTTAGAGTCTGGGATCCAAACGCAGGTCCTCGGGAAGAGCACTAAGCATTCTAAAGTACTGAACCATCTACCAGACCAAGGCAAATTTAAAAAGCATTGCAGAAATTAAAGAATCCTAAGATTTAGTGTAGGAGGGAAGTAAAGCGGTCACCACCCAAGAGAAGAGGCCCGAGCTGATTGCCGAGGTAGACTGGTCCTGGGGCTTCGTACCAGGATCTGGCCAAACACTGAAGTGTTATTAGTTGGCAAGTTGGAAGGCTCCAGGTTCTGCGCATGCGCTCCTGGTCCAACCGGGGAGGGACGCACAGTGTTTGTATGCTGCTCACCCTGCCAGGGATGGTTGAAGCCCCTTTTGTCCATCTCTGCCTCTGGCTTTGTCAGTTGTTGGCCTTGACTGCCTTCTCTCTGGCGTCAGTGTGACTGGCTGGGTTGTGTCAGTTGTTGGCCTTCTCTCTGGCGTCAGTGTGACTGGCTGGGTTGTGTCAGTTGTTGGCCTTCTCTCTGGTGTTAGTGTGACTGGCTGGGTTGCCACATCAATACTTTCAGCTATCTCAAATGCTGTTACTTGTACTAAGCTCATTGTTCTCAGAGCTACCAGAAAGTAGCTGTGGTTTTGTTTGTTTGTTTGTTTGTTTTTTGTTTTGTTTTTAGTAATCTTAATTAACTACTTGTCTATCTATGGGATTGTCTAGTGCAGCAATTCTTTTTTTTTTTTTTTTGCATTTTATTCACCTTTTTTTTTTCTTTTAGTGTACTCGCAGAAAATTAGAAGACCTTAAGCAGGAGTTGAATAGCAATGTTTGTAAGCAAGGTTACATTCCAGCTCTAAGTCGAATCAGTCAAAGCTCTTCCAGTATTTACAAAACACGAGAGACAAGATGTTACACAAAACCATGGCATCCGAAGATTTGCTTTTTCTTTATTCTCAAAGACAACTGAAAAAGGAAGCATTATCTGCTGTAATCAAAAACATACCACAGTATAAACAGTAACCATTCCACATATCACAGCTCGGTTGAGTTTAAAATTTTGTGTTTTAAAGGTCCAAGATGACTGCAGTTTTACAAAAATGGGCAGGGAGGAGACTTGCAAGCTTCATGTGCTTCTGAAGGATCTCAAGATGTGTTTTCATACATAGTCACAGTTAATACATAATTACACTTTACTAAGGTCATAAACCAGCAATAAATAATAAAGCCTATACAGCCTGTAGTTCTACTTGGCCACTGACTGGTACAGCTTAGAGGAGAGAAGCAGGAAGTCCCTGTGTTTAGATCAACTCCTAAGACTATGATCTTTTTTTTTTTTTTTAATTAAACCTGGGTATTGATGCTTTTACTTTTTTCTCTTTCTTTCTTATTCAAAATGTTTAGTATTGTAAACCAACCTCACAAAATACATCATAGTAACTTTTCTTTAAAAAAAGGAAGAAAGAAAGAAAACCCTAAGCCCTTACACCCACCATCATTTTTAGTGGCATGTTATCTTGGCAATGTTATTCCCTGCTTCAATTTCCCATAGCAGGTCCTATCACTTAATTTGATATTCCTTTTGACCCACCTGTTGGGTTCATAAAAAGAGAAAGAGGTTTAGAGAGAATGGTATACGGCAGTGTGGGGAAGGGGAGCCCCAGCAGGCCCATGCCCAGCCCAGGCATCCCTTTCCCCTGAGGGACCAGACACACACAGACTTGGTATAGAATAGAGTTTATTCAGGGCAGAGGATGGGAGTTAATGGGGTAGTGGAGGCAGAGAAAGGCAGAGGGGGGGGAGGAGGGGAGGGGAATGGAGGGGAGGGAAGGGGAGGGGAGAGGAGAGGAAAGGAGAGGAGGAGGAGGAGGAGGAGGAGGAGGAGGAGGAGGAAGAGGAAGAGGAAAAGAAGAGAAGGCAGGCCATGACCATGTGAAGAGAGGGGGAGGGGAGGAGAGAGTACCAAGAGGCAAGAGCTATGAGAGAGAGGAGGAGGGGCAAGCAGCCCCTTTTATAGTGGGCCAGGCATACCTGGCTATTGCCAGGCAACTGTGGAGAGGGGCATACCTGGCTGTTGCCAGGTAATTGTGGGGTGGAGCTTAGAAAGAATCCTAACACCACCCATCTCCTTCATATATGGGTATGTCTATAGATCTGACAAAGAAAGATTACATATTTTTAATAAAGATGCAAGGTATGCATAAAACATTAATACTGATGCAAAAAAAAAGTAAAAGTGAAGAAAAGAAAGAATGCAGAGGAAGCTGTCTAAACTGTCTTCTGCCTGTTGGAATGGTGGTAACAACTATCTGAGACGGGACCTGTGGGGAAGGGGGCTTAAAAAAAAAAAAGAACAAAATTTGCTAGTGCATCAATTCTAAACCTGTTCAACAAACCTCTATATTCAATAATAATGATGATGATGATAATATTCATAACAGTTACAGTAACAAAACTATAATTATAAAAATAATTCTAAGGTTGGGGATCACTACAATATGAGGAACTGTATTAACAGGTTGAAGCATTAGAACGATTGAGAACCCCTGTCTGGTGTCTCTATTCCTAAATAAGTAGCTGCCTTTTTAGAAACGACCTATTAGAATTAGCTGCAGTAGAAGCAGAACTATGTAAAAGAGCGATAGTGCCTAGTGTGCTTTCCCAGATTTGGGGATATGGGGGTATCTCAGGAAGGCTAGCCGTGTGCCCACTGACACTGGCTTGGCCACTCAGAGCCTTAGTGTCTGTCTGTTATACGGTCCACTTAGCCAGCTCTTCTCAGGGATTCTGCCCTTGCTGTTCTTACCCTAATGTCCATTCTGACTGTGACTTACCCTTTCCCTTACCACCAACAGTAAGCTGACCACAACAACAACAAACCAAGCCAAAAAACAAACAAAAAATGGACTTGTGTTGAAAATGGTGTTGTGTATACATAGGAGATTATTTTAAATTCTTGTCTGTGTGCATGGCAATATGTCGACATCCTAGAGAACAAAATTTTAAACGTTATTGGATGGAGCATCTGGAGAAAAATGCCCTTTTTGTTTGTTTGTTTGTTTGTTTTTTGAGACAGGGTTTCTCTGTATAGCCCTGGCTGTCCTGGAACTCACTCTGTAGACCAGGCTGGCCTCGAACTCAGAAATCCGCCTGCCTCTGCCTCCCAAGTGCTGAGATTAAAGGCGTGCGCCACCACTGTCCGGCCGGAAAAATGCCCTTTTAAAGGTATATTAATTATCTATTATTTAATAAGAAAGTACTCTAGTGGCTAGAGAGATGGCTGTAGGGACGAGCATGGGCTCCTCTTTCAGAGGACCCGAGTTCAGTTCTCGGCACCTGCATGACGGCTCACAAGTCATCTGTAACTCTAGTTACAGAGATCTGACACCCTCTTCTGCCCTCTAGTACCAGACATACATGTGGGTCATATACATTCACATAGGCAACACTCAGACACATAAAACAAATGAATCTAAAAGAAAGAAACCACCCTCAAGAGGTATAAAATGTTATTTATTGCCAGGCAGTGGTGGCACATGCCTTTAATCCCAGCACTCGGGAGGCAGAGGCTGGCAGATTTCTGAGTTGGAGGCCAGCCTGGTCTACAGAGTGAGTTCCAGGACAGCCAGGGGCTACACAGAGAAACCCTGTCTCAACAACAACAACAACAAATGTTATTTATTAAGAATCTGCGGTATGAGCTGGTTTCAGATGGACAGTCTTGGGGTCACTTATCCAGCTTAGTAATTTGGCTGTGAGCGTCCTCCTCGGGTCTCCTTCCCATCATGTCCTTGGTGGAACAGCCCGGTGCTCATGAGCACTGTTGCTCCTGGTGCTGCCCTCTACCTGCCTGTGCTCGGCCGCTCTTTGGGGCTGGGTCTCACTAAGCTGCCCAGGCTTACCTCCTACTCCTGGGCTCCAGCCCAGCCTCAGCATCCCACATAGCTGGGGCTACACAGCAGCTGCCAGCTCTTCTTCCTTTCAGAGCAGACACGGCATTCCCAGAGTGCAAGCTCATGGGTGCACAAGCGATTGTCGGGCCTTTGTCTCGCCCTTACTGATGTTCCGTTAGAGGCCTCACACTGTCAAGCTCAAGATCAGTTGAAGGGACAACAATGGCAGCCCTGCAACTTGACAAAGAGGTAGATCTTCAGTAGGAGGAGTTAGACACTACTTGCTTTGTAGAGAATTCCCTTAACTCGTGTGCTCGGAGAACAATCACATTTAGGAGCTACCTGGAAACCTTATATAATGGCCAAGCACAGAATTCAGTATTGACAAATACTACATCAGGATGAAGTTCCCATCAGAATACAAACTCCATCAGAAAAATCTATGCACTGTAGCTTCACCTAGAAATATCACAGCTCAGGAAATCCAACACACTGTACAAGTAGTAATAATTAGCCTCAAACATGGTAAGGATGGAAAAATGAGAAGGTGGTGCCGGGCTGGTGAGATGGCTCAGCGGTCAAGAGCCCTGGATGCTCTTCCAGCCATCCTGAGTTCAATTCCCAGCAACCATATGAAGGCTCACAACTATCTATTGGGGGAATCTGATGCCCTCTTCAGGCAGGTAGATGTGTGTGCAACAGAGCACTCATACACTAAAATAAATAGAATTAAAAAAGAAAAAAGAAAAGGTGACACCACCAATCTCAAGGACTTCTAGAAGCAACTGGAAAGAACCTTGGTAGAGGAAGGGATCATGAGGTTAAATTAGGATAAAACATTGCTTTTTAAGGCTGGCCATAATGCCAAGTACCTTGTTCTCAGGAAGCAGAAACAGGAGGATCACAAATTTTCAACAAACCTGGTATATATAGCAAGCTCTAGGCCCGCTAGGGTAATACAAGACCCTGTCTCAAAAACAAACAAACAAGAAACAAAACAGAAGCCCAGCTTTATGGTACACACCCCTAATCCCATTACTGAACAAGCCTCCAAGACCTGGTCTCAGGAAATCCTAAGATGCAGCCCAGTGGTGGAGCCCTCGGCCTAGTGAGTGCAACCCCAGCAGTGGATAAAGAAAGACCTTTTTAACTAAGGAGAAGGAGACTAAAAGTCTGTCCTTCTGTTGCTTTAATGCATTTTAGAAACAGCTAAGGGAAGGACTGCAGAGCTAGCACAGTGGTTAAAAGTTCTACCTGTTCTTTCCAGAGGACCCAGGTTTAGTTCCCAGCACCCACACGGTGGCTCAAAACCACTTGTAACTCTGGTTCCAGGGAATCCTATGTCCTTTTCTGACTTCCACATGCACCAGGCACATACATGATGCACATATTGTATACACCCAGGCAAAATACACATATAATAGATAAGTCTAATAAAATATTTTTTTAAAAAATTATCCAGAGGAGATTAAATTTAAAAACCCGCTATGCAGACCATATACATGCCAGAACAAGTAAAATAGAATCTCTAGGGATGGGGCCCAGGCATACTTTTTTAAACTGCCTGATTAATTCCAACACGTAGCTGAGGCGAGAACCACTGAATTATGTCTCCTAATAACTAAGTCTGATATGTGAAACTTCAATTAGAGTTCAAAAGCATTTACAAAATTAGTCCATAAAACACACCTTTACGATAATAGTCCAAATAGATTGTACATTAGATTTAATATTTTAGACTTTTTAATGCTGGAGATTATCCCCATGTGCATATTGGACCAGTGCGCCACCACTGAGCCTCGTCCCCAGCTGTGGTGGGTTGGAGTGAGAATGTCCCCTGAGTGCTCAGATGTTTGAACACCTGGTCCCCAGCGGGCGGCACGGGATGGACAGAGGTAGGAAGGGTGGCCCCCCTGGAGGAGGTGTGCTGCCGGGAGGTGTTAAAGCCATGCACTTCTCATGGGATGGACAGAGGTAGGAAGGGTGGCCCCCCTGGAGGAGGTGTGCTGCCGGGAGGTGTTAAAGCCATGCACTTCTCATGGGATGGACAGAGGTAGGAAGGGTGGCCGCCCTGGAGGAGGTGTGCTGCCGGGAGGTGTTAAAAGCCATGCACTTCTCCCAGTTCACGGCTCACCTGCAGTTCCAGGTGAGTCCTCAGCTGTTTCTACCAGCACAGGTGCCGCCTCCTTCTACCACAGTCCCTGACCCGAGGGACGCTTGTTTTGTTTTTCGAGACAGGGTTTCTCTGTGTAGTCCTGGCTGTCCTGGAACTCACTCTGTAGACCAGGCTGGCCTCCAACTCAGAAATCTGCCTGCCTCTGCCTCCCAGAGTGCTGGGATTACAGGCGTGCGCCACCACCGCCCTGCTAAGTGCTGGGTTTAAAGGTGTGCACTCCCACTGTCCATCATACATGTTGCTTTTGTTTGTTTGTAGTTGTACTTTATTTTTTGGCTTTTCAAGGTTTCTCTTTGAGTAACCGTGGAGACCAGGTTGACCTTGAACTTGGAGATCCACCTGCCTCTTCTGACGGACTTTTATTCCTTTGGAACCATAAGCCAAAAAACTCCTCTGTAAGTTGTGTTGGTCATTATGCTTTTCGCATAGCAACAGGAAGAAAACTAATAAGCCAGAGAGCATTTATTCCTTTTGTGTGTGTGTGTGGTGGGGGTGTAAAGTGAGCTAGGTGCAGTGGCACATGCTTGTGAACGGAACACTCGGGAACCACACTTCGTGGGACTTAAGCTTGTATGTACCTTGCAGTTTCTTCAAAAGGCCGAGCAACTCTCTCAAACGCTGGTAACCTCTGAAGTGAGCCAGCCCAGCCCTTGAGCAGCTCCAGGCTCAGACCTGCCTGCCAGTTGCTTAGGCAACTATTTTGTTTCTGATTTCTGATTTTGATAGTCTCATTTGTAGCTGAAAGTATGTGATCCTCCTGGCTTACATTTCTTTGGTGTCTATCTATCTATCTATCTATCTATCCATCTATTTGTTTATGTGTGTGTAGACTAAAGGACAACTTATAGGTGACGGTCTCTCTTTTCTTCTGTGTGGGTCCAGGGGTAAAACTCAGGTTGAAATGCTTGGCAGCAAATACCTTTTCCTGCTGAGCCATCTTGCCATCCTAGAAGACAGCTTCTGTTGTTCTTTTAACGTTTTAACAATCATGTGTATCTATCTGTGTACAACGGTGTGAGAGTGTGCTGGCTGATCTTATGTCAACTTGACACACAAACTAGTTATCAGAATGGAGGGAGCCTTAATTGAGAAGATGCCTCCGTAAGATCCAGCTGTAGGACATTTTTTTAATTACTTATTGATGTGCCGCGGACCGCGGCTGCTCTTGGCAGCTTTGGTTGCAGCCTTCTGCAAGCCATAGCTCCTCGTGGGAGTTCGGTTGCAGGGGAGACCAAGATCCCGGGGTCAGGAAGGCACGAATCGGCGAGAATGACGACACAGACGCAGGATACTTTATATTATAGAAAAATCTATATTTCCTCTAATGAGGAGCCCTGTTTTATGGCTCCCTACTCAGAGCATCAGGTTCTGACAATTACATAGAAAAAATGAGGCACGCTAGCTTACATAGGTAGCACCCTTAGGTTACAAACTAAAACATTCTAAGCCATTTCTGTCTAAACTAGAGATCTTGCCTAAGTTAACAAGATTCTTCTCTGAACTAGGAAGCTTTCCTCAGAGCCAGGCATCTTGCCTGACTCCGGGAATCTTTTCTCTCTAGACTAACCCATTCTCTCACTAGCAAGCTTTCCTCAGAGCCAGGCATCTTGCCTGGCCCTGGGAATCTTGCTCTCTAGACTAAATCATTCTCTCACTAACTCATGTTCCCACCAACTAAGAAGCTCTCTTCAGAGCCAGGCATATTGCCTGGCCCTAGAAACTCTGCTTTCTAGACTAACTCATCTTCCCACTCACTAACTCTCTTCTAAGTCTTATGTCTTGTCTGCTCAGAGGAAATCTCTGCTCTCGGTAGACAATTGCTTGACATTAACATAGTAAAGGATGTAGCTAGCTAAGCAGGGATAATTTACATGACCATACCTTACAGTCTCCTATGTTAGGTAAGCCTGGACTTGTTTTCCACTTAACCTCATTAATAATTCATGAGCCTCACCTGGGACCGAGGGCTATAGGTGTCTGAATAGCCGGTGAACACATTGGCTTAGCAAGACAAAAAGGATGGCAGCTCAGAAGCTGTTTTTGAGGAAGTCTGGGCTTAGGGACACTACTTCTTATGTAGATATACAACAAGCTCGAGGACTAGGCAGGATCTGAATTATAGCATATTATGAGAGCTATGAAATATTTTCCTTAAATTCACATGGTCGTGGCTACCAGAAATAAACAGGTTAGAAAAGGTGGCAAAGGAACATTTATGGCTTCCTGTAGTAGGGTTTATGCGTAGCATTGACGGAAGAGGGCCCATCCCATTTTGAGTGGTACCGTCCCTGGGCTGTGCAAGCGATGTAAAGCAAACCAACAACCAGCACCCTCCATGGCCTCTTCATCAGCCCCTGCCTTCAGGTTCCGGTCCTCGCTTCCTTATGAAAGACTATGATCTGGAAGTGTAAACTAAATAAACGTTCCTCCTCAGCTTCCTTTTTGGTTATGGTGTTTCATGGCAGCAATAGAAACCCTAAGACATGAACATACAGTTGCCCATGGAGGCCAGAAGAGTGCATTAGATCAGATGCCCTGGGGCTGAAGTTATAAGCAGTGAAGTTGTAAATCACAGCACCAAGGTGCTGGGAACCAACCTGGGTCTTCTGCAAAAGCTCTTATCTGCTGAGCCATCTTCTCAGCCCCACGTTTCTTCTGAGAGAGAGAGAGAGAGAGAGAGAGAGAGAGAGAGAGAGAGAGAGAGAGAGAGAACGAACCGGGGGCAGGGGAGAAAGAAGAGAGAGAGAACCCACATGGATGTGTGGATGCCATGGTTCTGTCCTTTTACCGTGGACTCTGGAGATCCAACTCAAGCCCTTGGGTTTGCGTGGCAGGTGAGTTCTCCCACTGGCTTTTTTGCTGTTTGTTTGTGTTGGTCTTTGTTTTTAGACACAGGGTTTCTCTGGGTTGCCTTGTCTGTCCTGGAACTCTCTCCGAAGACCAGGTTGGTCTCCAACTCGAAGATCTGCCTGCCTCTGCCTCCCAAGTGCTAAGATTAAAGACATGGGCCAGCACCTCCCAGCAGGGCCTACTGTTTTAAAGATCCTGTGACAGTCCACTGGAAAAAGTTACAGACCACCACAAACACAAGGCCAGTTAAAAGTCCTTTATTTAATCTGGTGACCAATGTCAGACTCCTGACACAAAGAACTCTTGGTCCCAAGTTAAGCACTACAGAGTTTATAAAGACAGAAACTGTGACACTAGGTCCAGGCTAGAAGAGTTTGTACATCAGGGTTATTTCCCAGCAAGCAAGGAAGAACCCTTTGGTCTGTTATACATTTTACAAGCTTTATTTCTTAGAAGATGGGAGAAACCCTATTTTGTTAAGTAGGATGTGGTTCTGGAAGGGAGCAGGCATGGAGACAGGGCAGCCTGACTTCCCCTAGGACATTTCAATGGGGTTTCCATCTATATGCAAGGCTGGTCTCGAACTCACGGCAGCCTTCCAAGCTCTGGGACTACAGGCTCAGCTTTAGAATATGGATTTTGATGGCGACCGATTTCACAAGTCCCACCACAGCCTCTAACAGACAGCCCCCACTCGTGGAGATCACCACCAGGTGAAGACAAAGATCCAGAAGCATGTGTAAGGATCCCTGCTCAGATGGTACCTCTGAGAGGTCACCTTGTACCCCTTGGCTCGAATGTCCTTCTCCAGGCAGTACACAAAGTCCTCCGTCACAGGGCCTGCCTTCCAGGGCCCAAATTTGACAACGGGCGTCTTTTTGGCCTCCAAGATGTGCAGCGGCTCCGTACACTTGGCGTCATCCTCCTCCGTGCGCACCACACACACCACCACCTTTGACGAGCGCATCGCCACGGCCTCCGCCCGAGCCAGGTGCAACAGGACCTCCAGGTTTTCTTGGTAGTTTGGCACTCCCACCAGGAACTGCGTTCGAGCCACTTGCTCACCGAAGATCTGTGGCATGTCTTCCAAAATCTTGACCAGAAGATGGATTTGGTAGAACTTAGCTTCTTGGTATACCTCAGGAACGTACTCTGTGGGCACCTGCCCGGTGCGCAGGTAGTCCAAGAGAAGCCCGAAGTAGGTGCCGGGCCGATCGACGAAGAAGCGGCCCTGCGCGTCTTTGTAGTGTCGAGCTGACCTGGACAGGATCTCTGGAAACTTGGAGCCTGGATGTTTCATCAGGGTGCCCATGGTGGTGGTGTAGAACTGCCCCCCTACATTCAGCTCCACAACCTGCAGACACAAATAGCAGAGATACATAGTTACAACTTAGTTGAGGATGCGCTGTCTACTACAAAACAACAACAACAATAACATCCACGGTTAAGGCTGGATTTTTGACCTGAAAATTCAAGCTGTGTGGAGCTGGTGTGATGGGGCCAGTCAGTTTGATGTGGGTATAACCTCATTCTCAACCTGTCTGGGTATGCCTCTTCTACCTTTCAGTACTGGAATTAAGAGAGCCAAAGGCGACTAGGTTGCTTAGGGAAGCAGAGTTGTCATGGCAACAGACCTACAGGGGCCATCTTAGCTATCTAGAGGGGAGAAGGCAGAGGAGAAGGAACCAGCCTACACAGCTGAGGAAAGTAAGCTCAATGCCGGGCCCTTCTGCCTCCTCTAAACGTCTGTCGTGGCCCCTTGACAAGGCTGTTCGGTTAACCCTGAAGTCACTTCTCTAAAGCAGTTAATGGAGGAGCTACAGACTAACTCTTAAATCAGTGTGATGGCATTTGTATTCCTCTGAAACTCAGCTCCTAAGTCCTCACAGCATCCTCATGCCACAGAAGAAGGAAGCCACGAGAAAGGCCTGAGAGAGCGGGGAAGCCGTGCAGTGCAGCTAGGATCAAATGCTGGCATCTCCCTCACATCCAGGGCGGGCCCTCACCACAGCCACATCTAGCTCTGGGCCCGAGGAAGCTCACTAACTTTCTCTACCTTAAGCTTCAGTGTCTGTGAGAAGAGGACAGAAAATGGACATAGGGGACTCTTAAACTCTTCCAGCTCTCAAAGTCTGACCGGCCTGGCCACTTCAAAAGTCCTGTCTAAAGCTAATGTGCAGACACCAGTCTCCTCGCTAACTGTGGCGCCATAAACATAACTCGACACCCCCCAGGATCACGAGCCAAACGCCAGCCTGGACTGAACAATACCCCCTGTGCTCCATTCCTTTGTTTATCAAATAAGACTCAGCCCTGCTTGTTAAGCCTCCTAGTTCTGTCCCATCTTTATTTCTTTCTCCCCAAAGTTCCCAGCCTCCGTGTACATCTTGGCTCTCAGATCTCATCCATAATACTACCCAGAGTATCTCTAGCAAGGCAAACTTCTTTTCTACTCTCTGAAGAAGGCTCTCTCTTCTTTGTGGACCCCTTCCACCTTTACTGCCAGTGTCTCTCCCAACACATTCAGGCAGGGAGGGGGGCAGTGGGAAAGCCTGTGGTGAGTGGCTGGAAGAAATCTTGCCTATTGCGGGAACCTATGGGGAGTGTCGAGACCATGATGGCTATGATGATACAGGGACGGACCTGCCTCATCTCTTACTCAGTTCAGTCAGAAGGAGCCCTACTCATCCTACCATGCTCCGCCCAACACTCATCTGCTGCCTTAGATACCCTCAGCTGAAGGGACGGGACGAGTGACATCCCACTCAGGTGTTGTCTAGGCCCCTCAAGATCTCTCTCCAGCCCCCCCCCACACCAACCTCTCCATTTGCCTCCATTTCAGCTGAGCCAGAAGCCCAGGATAACGTGGCCTCTTTCTCTCAGCCTCCTCACACACTTCCTCCCCACCACGTCCTAGCAGTACAGTCTGTCTGGTAAGTTCCGTGGCTGCTCCCCCCTTGCTAGGGCCTGCCCCTGGATCCATTCTGCACACTGAAACCAGAGTTCTTTTTCTCTGAGGCAAACCCAAGTCTCTCATTTTCTGCACTCTACATGTGAATGACTCTTCACCATTTCTTGAGGTTTCCAAGGCTCTTTGCAACAGGCTTGCTGCACAGCCTTTAGCAAACAAAGAACAAAATTTCCCTCTGTGCAGGCAGGCTGGGGCCTCAGGCTTCAGGCCTTAACGTCCCATTACTGAAGCTGCCCATCTTTTTGATTCCTTCCTTCTTCCTTCCTCCCCTTTTTCCTCTTTCTCCTTTTGATTTTTGAGACATGGCTTCTGTGTAGTCCTGGCTGCCCTGGAACTTGCTCTGTAAACCAGGCTAGCCTTTGTTTGTTTGTTTTTTAAAAAGATGTATTTATTTATATGTAAGTACACTGCAGCTGTCTTCAGACACTCCAGAAGAAGGCGTCAGATCTCATTACAGATGGTTGTGAGCCGCCATGTAGTTGCTGGGAATTGAACTCAGGACCTTCCAAAGAGCAGCCAGTGCTCTTAACCACTGAGCCATCTCTCCAGTTCCCAGGATAACCTTATATACAGAGATCCCCCTGCCTCTGCCTCCCTCGTGCTAGTGTTAAGGGTGTGTCACCACACGGGGCAAGTCTACAGTCTTTCAAGGTAGCTCCCCAGGGGCCCTCATGGCAGGGTGACCTCATGATCCCAGAGTGATATGTAGTTCTACTGTGACAGTAGCTGCTCCCTTGGACCCCTGCTTGGTCATCCTCCATTGGACGTGAGGTGGGAAAGGGGCGCACTATTCTTAGTCCATAGCCGCGTGAGCACCCGCTAGCCGGACTCAGCAGGCCTGAGACACTCCGTGGATACCTGTTATATTGAATGAGGTTCACCCTTGGTCCCGATCCTCCGGAGAACCTGGAATTCTGATAACCGCAGCTCTTGCCCTACCTTGGCATCAAGCTCAGCTGGCTCCACAGGTGACCTTTGCCCAGGAGCTCATTCAAGCGCTTCTCGAGCAGGGAAGATGGAACACCCTGAGTGTTAAACACCTCGGCGATAGGCAGGTAGGTTTGAAAACAGACAACAATAACACCCTCATAACCCTGTGAAGAGCCACTTTCTCTAAGCGAGGCAGACACCTTAGAGACGAACTTCTACACTGGGGGGGGGCACCCACTTAACACTCCCTCAGAGTTGTCCTTTCTTTTATTTCAACTAAAACTCTGGAGAAATTCATTGTGTTTTTGGATTTAGTCTTTTAGGCAGCTCAGCCTAAACTTACTCCACAGTGAACATGTCCTGAAGAGCTGATGTTGGCCACCTTCCCTTTTGTGTTGTAAGACAGTCTCCAGAAGCCAAAGCAGCACTGTAGGTATGTGCGGTGGAGTTCGGTTAAACGATTATTATTATTATTTGTTGGATTATTGCTATTTGTTGTTCCTGGTTTTTTGGCAGTGCTGGGGATCAAGCCCAGGTTCTCCCAAGGGCTAGCAAGCTGCCTCTGCTACTGAGCGCATCCTGGGCATAACTGGAGTATTTAAATGAGTCCCATGAACTAAAACCGAGTTTGTGCCTTCCCGTGTGGACATATATAATCTTCCTCACACTTCCTTCTTGGGGTCTAACACAGCTTTGAGACAATCTCCAGTGTTGGCCTTGTCACCCTCCTTTAATCTTTCTCCGTTCTCACAAAGTCCTCTCACCGGGTCCATGAGAGAAGGCACGTCACAGAGAGGGGGTGCTGGAGCTGGCCAGAGTGGCAGTCAGAGATGATCATCTGTCCAGGCGGGCTGGACAGGCTACTCCTATAAGGTGGTGGAGCAACAGGACTGACTGAAGGAGCCACCTGCCCCACCCCCCACCCCCCCACCCCGGCCACTACACCAAGCTAGAGGTTTGCAGAGGAACACAGGCAGGAACTAAAACCAGACTAAGTGAAGGCTGAGAGCAGGGGAGAAAAGGGCAAGTGAGAGACTGCAAAGAGCTAGGTGGAGCTGGAGGAGGGAATGCACACGTATCAAAGGAAGAATTTACTAACAGGCACAAAAAGAATACTCCCGGGGGAGAGGGCGCATGTGTGTGTGTTTTGGGGGGTGTTGTCGGTGCGGGGTGGGGTGGGGTGGGGGGACGGGGTGCGGGACTAATAGAGGGTAGGGGGCAGAAGATGGAATGGACCTGGGAAAGCGCACAGCAGGGGTTGGAGGTGGGGCGTTCAGGACAACCCGAGCAGCCACCCGCTGTGCAGGGGTGCACTTACGATGTCTGGGTCAGGGCACAGGATCCGGGACTCCTGGCTGTGCTCCTGGAGTAGGTTTGTGGGCAGAGACTCCTGGCTGGGCTCCTTGAGCGATTTTGCAGGCTGAGACTGCTTGCCGGGCTCCTTGATCTGGTTAGCGGGCAGGCTCATCCTGGCAGGAAAAGACAGCTCGTGCTCAGGACACACCGCCGCCGCCTTGAGTGGATGGTTTATGGGCAGGGAACAGTCTTGCCACGTGTAGATAACTCCCCAGCCAGCCGGAAAGGCTCCTGACTCCCCGCCCCTGAGGAATTGTACCTCCCACTTGCCTCTTTTGTAAAACACTTTTAGTTAGTGCTTATTTAGCTGGATTAAGGATATAAGGGCGTGCTCTGAGACATCCAGCGCGGACTTCATTGGTTCTTTGGGCAGTCATCAACTTCAAGTAACCTGTAATTTCTCAGAAAAGGGGAACTAGGAGACAATCCTCGGGCTCTCTGAGGGTAGGATGTCAGAGACTATCAAAGAGTAAATTGGAAGAAAGCCAGCTGTCTCTCAAAGATAGATGCTGTGAAACTTGGTTGTTTCATTCCTTAGTTCTGTGTTAGAAAAGACTTCTTTAAAAATATTTACCCTATAGGGGAGAACCGTGATAGATCTAAGGCCCAGTGTGGTCAGCAGCAGCGATGGCCGCCAGAAATTTAATCAAAATGAAACTGACTAGTTAGTTAGTTAGTCCAATCACATACTTGGCAAAGAAAAATAAAACCCGAAGCAGGGCCGTAGCTCCGTGGTACCACACACCCTTAGCATGTATGAAGTCTGGGTTTGGCCCCCAGCAAAACACACACATGCGGACACCCCACAAGGAAAGAAGAAAGGATGGAAAGAAGGAGACACCAAATCTTCCCTGAATGAACGTATGAGCAAACCACGTTTCAGACAGTGTCCACAGAGAGCAAGCAGTCCACCAAACCAGCTCACGGCCCGAAACCACAAACCACAAAGGAAACAAGGCATCAGGAGGAAAAGTCAGCAGAAACACGTGCAAGTCCCTTGGTGCTGAGACTGTTGGGCGTACAGTGTAAGCTTACTTAATGTCATTAAATAAATAAAAGACGGCATCTAAAACACGAGCAAACTGGGCTGCGGCACATCTAAGAGGAGGAGCCCTTGCCTGGTGTGTGCCAGGCCGTGAGTCCCATCCACACATCTACAAAGCAAAAAAACAAAGAGAAACCTAGACATGAGTAGAGAACAAGAAGATATAACTTTTTAAAAAGACCATGGAGATTTTTAAAAGTCAAATAGACCCACTAAAAAAAAAAAAAAAAAACAAAACAACTTCAAGTAGCCAAAATAAGTCATTATTGCAGTTGAGAAGGACTTCAAGAAACACAGTTGAAGCCGGGCATTGGTGGCACATGCCTGTAATCCCAGCACTTGGGAGGCAGAGGCAGGCAGATTTCTGAGTTCGAGGCCAGTCTGGTCTACAGAGTGAGTTCCAGGACAGCCAGGGCTACACAGAGAAACCCTGTCTCGGAAAAATAATAATAATAATAAATAAATAAATAAATAAATAAATAAATAAAAGTTTTTTTTTTTTAAAAAGAAACACAGTTGAAGGAGCAGTGGTGTGTACTATTTTTAAGGCAGAAATTGGGAAAATGTAAGAACAAAATGCCCAAG